>PISX010010763.1:0-68708 GCA_004024625.1 Mellivora capensis
GCACCAGGATTGAGGCTGGTACCAGCACCAGCGGGCAGGAGCACAGGGGAAACCTTCCCTGTGTGGGGAAGCTACATTCTCAGTGGGTCTAGAGGGGAGCCTGATGCTGGATCTGAGTGTCAGAGTGAGGGGAGCCCAAAGGACACACACGATGGCTGGGCACTGACCTGGCCTCGGGTTTTAACTCCCTGTTCCCTCATGGGTGACTTGGGGCCAGCTAATCACCTCTCTGCGCTCCCACCCCGATTGGTACATGGTAGTGCCTGCCTCATCCAGATGTCGGAGGGAGTCAGTGAGCACCAAAGCACAGGACACAGGGCGAGGCCAGGCCTGGTCCTTACTGCTCTTAGAGTGATTTGAATCTTCTCCCCTGGGGCAGGTGAGTTCTTGCTGGCTTGGTGGGGGGGATGTCTCAAAATTGCCCTGAGATGTGAGACTGCTTTGGTGGAAAGAGTGGGCTTTCAAGTCAGAGAGGGTCCATGATGCTGTGCAATCTTGGCTGTGTGACTTAACCTCTCTGAGCCAGTCTCCTCAGCGAGGGAGTGGTGCTAACCGACTCACCCAGCTGTTGTCAGGATTCAGTAAGAAGGTGATGTAAGTCTTCCGCCATGGTAGGTGCTCACTATATATATTCTTATTTTCTGTATTACGTACTAGTTCAGAGCCTGGGGCCCCTTCCTAGGAGGAAGGAGGGGGCACAGGGAAGGCTCCTGTAGGGGAAGTGGGGGAGAAACTGGGCCAGCAGTTTCGCCCTAAATGTGGTACCACGAGTCCCAACTCGGGCTCTCATCCAGTCACCTGGGGAGCTTTCAGAGAGAGGGATGCCTGGGCCACTAGGACCCCTGGGTCTGGGGCGGGACCCAGGCAGCCCAGAAATTTCCCCAGGTATTCCCATGGGCAGCCACAGCTGAGATTTGGCTGGGAGACACTCCCCCCAATTAACTCCCCTACTTTTTCAATGTCAGCTTGGGAAGGGGACACCCACACCACCCTCCACGTGTGTGTCCCATGCTGGGCGGGTGCAAGAGCCCTGCCCCTGGGAGATGGGGGCTGAAGGTAGGCGGGGCCCTTCCTCTCTGGGGCTCTCGGCCCCAGTAGAGCGAGCTGAGGGGCTTTCTAAACAACTCCACTGCCCAGGCCCTCTCCAGCCCCATGCAATCAGGCTCTGTGGGGACTGGGCCTGGGAACCTGCATTTTTAGCATCCCCACGTGAATTTATGCCTTACACAAATTAGACATTGTTGCTGAAAAGTCATTTTGTAAGTCACATCATCCTCAGAACCCCAGAGAGTCGCTTTCCAAAGAAATATCCTGGTAAACTTTTTTGAGATGCGAACAATCTCCCTCATCTGTTCTGCAGCCCCTGCTTTTGTGCTGGTGCATTTCACAGTGGGCTCCGCGGAGCTGTGGAAGGCGGGAGAGCGGGAGGGGGGCTCGGGGACCTGGGGTGAGGGGTGGGGGACATCAATGCAGCTCTGACCAGGGAGGCGAAAGCAGCATGGCGGGGGAGTTTGGGGCAGGCGCCGTGGGCGGACCCAGGGCTTCCAGGGCAGACTGGGAAGTAGGGTGCACACTGCTCTGGGGTTTGGGGGGCAGGGGCTGTCCCAACTCTGCCCCTCCCGGGTGACGGCACCATCCTCGCCCAGATGTGAATGTGAATGTGAATGAGACCGGCCGCCACCAGCCCCACATGGTGACCAGAGGGAGAGCGAGTGCTTCGCCGCCGCCGGAGGCTTGGCTTCAGGCCCAGGGAGGCTTCCTAACTGTGCTGGGCTGTGGTGGGGGGCCCCGGGGGAGGGCGGGGAGCAGAACTCTCGCCAACCCTGCCGGCCTCTCCCCCGCCCTCAGCTCTCCCCAGGCTCCGAAGAGGACGAGGCCCACGAGGGCTGCAGCCGGGAGAACCTGGGCCGGATCCAGTTCAGTGTCGGCTACAACTTCCAGGAGTCCACGCTCACCGTGAAGATCATGAAGGCCCAGGAGCTGCCAGCCAAGGACTTCAGCGGCACCAGCGACCCCTTCGTCAAGATCTACCTGCTGCCAGACAAGAAGCACAAGCTGGAGACCAAGGTGAAGCGGAAGAACCTGAACCCCCACTGGAACGAGACTTTCCTCTTCGAAGGTGAGGCCGGGGCTGCCCCCGCCCCCACCCGGAGCCCCGCCTTCCCCTCCCGCCCCCACCCTGGGGCGCCGGTACTTACCGGTGCGCAGGCGCGCGCACGCGCACGCGCACGCACACAGGTAGACACGCGCGTTCCCTGGCGCTCGCCCGCACGGGCACGCGTCTCCGTCCAGGTAACCCGAGGCGCTTCGCGTCTAACGCAGCGCAGCGGGCACCTGGGGCCTCAGCGCAGACGCGGGACTCCTCCCGAGGAGGGCGGGCAGGCAGGGAGGCGCGCACAGGACCCGGAGGGGGAGCCCCGGGAGTCCAGGCTTCGGCCCAGGCTGTGTGTTCGAAACCCAGCTCCGCCCCTCTTTGGCTGTGTGACCAAGTTCCTGCACTTCTCTGGGCCGTGGTTTCTTCCTCTGTAAAAGAAGGACAGTAATAGCAAGGAGGAAACAAATCAGTGACTTGTGAAAGCCCTTATGATACCCAGAAGAGCCTTTACACCAGTTTGTTGGAGACGCTCCATCCGTTCCCCTTCTCTGAACCTTACCCCACCCCCACCCCTCTCCCACATCCAGACGCGTGGTGACAGCAGCTCTGAACCATGCCCCTGGTTCCTAGAAGCCACTGAGGCAGATGCCCTTCCTCTCCCCTGCACACCCCCTCAAGGCCATCTTTATCTCTTACCTCTGAGGCGCCAAGGTAACCAGGAAGCTGGGCTGTGTTCAGGGAGCCATTTCTGTCCCAGGCCTTTTTGATGCGTGGACTCCACGTAGAGAAGCCATTATGCTTTCCCGACATGTTCAGCCAGTGAAAATAAATCCCTGCGACTCCAACCACCATCTGCCTCGGGGTTCCAGAATTTTCAGTGTGCACCCCAGGGAATCTTCCCCACCTAGTGTCCCAGCCATTTGACACCCCACCCCTTCTGCAAAGCGACAGCCAGCTCACCTCAGATCAATCGTCGAGGGTGAGCTAGTGGGTGCTTGTGGGGTGGGAGGACCCTTCTTCCCAGTTCAGCGGGGAGACCTGTTTAGAGATGGGACAATCAGGGAGAGGCTCAGCTGTCTGGAGGGGTGTGAGGCCAGCTGGTGGGGCGAGATTTATGGGCAGAGCTTCAATTCCCTGGTCTCTTCTGCAGACATTTATCCAGCACCAGCAATGGTCTGGGCACTGTCCTGAGTACTGGGGGTGCAGAAAAGACCAAGGCACCATTTATCCCTCAAGGCATTCCTGAGCTAATAGAGGACATAGGTATGTAGACAATCAAGCCATACTCTGCATGGCAGATGCTGTGGGAACCCACCGTCCTCTCCACTTGATGGTGCTAGAAAACATTTCCCATGATAGGGGCCATTCAGGATGGGTTCTCACGGATGAATAGGTGTTTGCCAAATAAGAGACTGACTCCCTCCTCTGCTGTTGAAAAGAATGGACTCCAGTGTGGGGACCTCTTGGAGCCTCCAGCATCTCCAGAACCATTCACCTGAACCAATGCCGAATGTCACCAGAGAGGTCCCTGGGGGACTCCAAGATGAGCAAGACAAGACCTAGACCCCTTCGGTGGGAGGAGGCCCTGAAGGAATTCAGAGGGTGGAGGTTTGGGGAACACAGGACTTCCTCTTCCAGCACACCTGCTCCTGTGAGTTCTGCTTCTAGTATCTGGCTGAAAGTGCTAGAACACTCCAGAGCTCTTCCTCTCCCCCCATCTTCTCCACCAGCCAGGATAAGGTGTTGGGGGTCCTGTCTCCTACCATGGCTCACACCATGGTTCAGGATCTCACCATCTCAGGCCTCCAAGCTGACTTACACCTTCTCTGTGCTTTGTGCCTCCCAGGCTAGCCCCTCCTCTGACCAAGCCTCCTCAGGTCCAGTGACTCTGGCTTCAGCCCTTCCTCAGACTCCCTCCCCTGGCACTCCCTGCAGCTTCCTCACCCACTTCCCAAAGCACACTCCTGCTGCTCCATCAGGCCATTTGCTGTCATTTATTCATCCTTACAAGTATTGATTCACTTAAACAAATATTTATCGAGTGCCTACTACGTGCCAGAAACATTGGATGCTGGGATCTGGTGGTTGAGGACAGAGATGCCTTCCTGGAAGTCCTACCCTGGTGGGAGTCAGGCCTAAGGAAACAGAGGAGTCTCTGTGAACAGCCCGTGGTGGCATGATGTGAAAAGAAAGTGCTAGAATCGAGAACAGGGGACCCGATGCCATCTGGGATGTCAGGGAGGAACGCTGAGACTGTTTCGGCCAGGCCAGGTGGTGGAAGTGCCTCCAGACAGGAGACACCGGGTGCTGGAACTCGGGGAAGGAAGCTGGTGTGGCCAGAGCCCATCACTGAGTGAAGAGCGCTTGCAGGAGGGGCCGGGAAAGGACAGCGGGCCAGGTTGTACAGAAGGACTGGAAGCCAAGGCAGGATGTGCAGCTTTTACTCTAAGTGCACTGGGAGCCCCTGAAAAGCTTTAAGCAGGAGGGTGTCACGGTGGGATTTCTATTTTTAAGGGATCACTCTGTTGTGTTGATAATGGATGGTAGGAGAAAGCACACAGGCAGGAAGGGTGGTTTGGAAACTCTGGTGACTGTCTAGAACGTGCCAGCAGCTTGGATGAGGGAGGTGGCCTTGGAGAAGGGGATAGCTTTGGGATCTGTTGAGGAACAGCGAAGGACTGGCTGATCCCTGGAGGGGGAAGCGTGGCGTCTGAGGACACGCATCTGCTCCTGTTTCTGTGTCTTTGCCCCTCCCGTCTGCCTGAGGCCCCCTGGGGCTGGCTTTCTGGCCCAGGCTCTTTCGAGGATGATTGGCAGGGGCAGGGCTTCCCGGGGAAAGAGGGGCCCCTGCCCAGCAGCCCCTGAAACAGACACATGACCCAGGAGTGCCTAAATGGTCCCGCCTACTCTTTAGGTGGAAGACTGCGGGCAGGCGATACAAGCCCTCCAAGCCTCCGTCTCCACATCTGTAAAATATATCAGATGCCAGTTCGAACCACCCTGGAGAGCTGTCATGAGGGATAAGTGTGGCCATGACAGTTCTTGCTAGTGCTTCAGGAAGGTCCGAATTCGGCTGTTGCCTCCCATATCTCGGTGGGGTGGCAGGGGGCGGGCTTCCTCACAGGGACTTGGTGCCCTGGGGGGTTGCCATGCCCAGGTCCCATGTGGCCCCTCCATCCTGCTCTTCACCCAAACCACCCTCTGTCCACCAGGTTTCCCGTACGAGAAGGTGGTACAGAGGATCCTCTACCTCCAGGTCCTGGACTATGACCGGTTCAGCCGCAATGACCCCATTGGGGAGGTGTCCATCCCTCTCAACAAGGTGGACCTGACCCAGATGCAGACCTTCTGGAAGGATCTGAAGCCATGCAGCGATGGGAGTGTAAGGCCCCACTTATGGCTCCCTGGCTCAGGGGGTGGGCAGGTCAGGGCCAGAAGAACTGGTCCTAGTCCCCCTGCAACCTTGGGAATGTCAGGAGGGTGGTGGGGAATGGGCACCCAGGGGAGCAGAGTTCCCACCCTTGGTCTCAGCACCCGTGCTTGGCCCTGGGGCGGGGTGGACTGGAGCTGCTGAGCTGTGGTAAAGGACCTGGTGCCTGTGTAGGGAGGAGGGCCCCCATGGGGGACGGCGTACGGAACTGCCAGGTGAGGGGACACTGGGTGTAACAGAGGTGAAAGATGGGGATGGGTGAGCACCTGGGCCCGGGCAGGGAGGGCCCTGGGGAAGTGCAGCCAGCCGGAGAGTTCTCTAACCCTCCCCTCTCCCCTAGTCCCCACACTGCTCCTGTTCTCCCTCCCAGGGGAGCTGAGGCAAGTGGAGGGGGACACCCCTCCCCACAGCCCAGGCTCACCCCCAGCCTTTCCCTCCCAGGGGAGCCGAGGGGAGCTGCTCTTGTCTCTCTGCTACAACCCCTCTGCCAACTCTATCATCGTGAACATCATCAAAGCCCGGAACCTCAAAGCCATGGACATCGGGGGCACCTCAGGTGCTGGGGCTTCTCGACAAGAGTGGGGGAGGGGCCGGGAAGGTTCTGGGGACATGACAGTCATGCTGGATGTGAAGAGCAGGGTCTGAGCTGTGCACTCACCCCTGACCCTCTTACCCCACCTTTCGTCTCAACTCCACTACCTTAGAGCCCTGGGTGGCCCCCTTTGGAGCACCCTCGGGGTCTGTATCACTTGGACTCCGTCCTGACCAGAATCAGGGAGAAGGGGAGCACTGTGGGGGGAAATCTGGGCCCCAGCGCCAGCTCGAACACTTGTCATGGGTGACCTCAGGCAAGATCTGAGGGCTCAGTTTCCTTGTTTGTTTTCATAATAGGGCACTGAGTGATGGCCAAGGTCCCTTCCAATTCATCCATCCACTGGTCCTCCAGATCCCTCTCATTGTTGCTTGGGGCTCTCCTCACCCTCTGGGGAAAGCATGCAGCCCCTCCTGCCCCAGCTGCCCCTCCTGGAGAGGGAAGGGAATCCTGGGGAGCTCCAACACCGACCCTTCTACCCATTCCCCAGACCCCTATGTGAAGGTGTGGCTGATGTACAAAGACAAGCGGGTGGAGAAGAAGAAGACAGTGACTATGAAGAGGAACCTGAACCCTATCTTCAACGAGTCTTTTGCCTTTGATATCCCCACGGAGAAGCTGAGGGAGACGACCATCATCATCACCGTCATGGACAAGGACAAGCTTAGCCGCAATGATGTTATTGGCAAGGTAGGGACCTGGGGGTGGGGCGACACACCTGACTTCCAAGAAGCAGCGGGGGCAGTGGGTGAGCTCAGGGTTTCCCCTCTTTGTGCTTCCATTTCATCTAAAAATGAGAGGATGGGGAAAAATCTTCCCTGGATGTCCTACTGTGGGTTGGTCAGACCACTAGAAGGGCAGAGAAAGGAGAAAGTTGGAGAAAGACATGGCTTGGGTCCCCAAAAAGGAGTTTCCTGGACAGGACCCTTAGGCAGGGTAAGGACCTCAGAGCAGTGTCACCCAGGTCCCATCTTCAGAGGGTGAGCTCGGTGGAACAGTGTAAGAAGCCGCAGTCAGACCCCAAAGACCCAGCTTTTGTTCCCACCCCATGTGTTGTTAAATAGCTGTGTGACCTTGGGAAGCCACTTGTCCCTCTGACCTCCAGTGTCCTCATTTATAAAATGGAGCCAATAGTACTGACCCTATAGCCCTTCACAGGGTAGTATGAGGATTACCCGAGATCTGTGGATGTTCTCCTTGTAGAAAGTGACTTCTCCTCGTGATAGACTTACCCAAAAAATCCATACCTGGCCTTGAGTTTTTCCAGGATGATTCTGTGACATAATCCCTTCAGTTTTTCTACCTTGAAATGTCTGTCCTTGTGTTCGTTTACGGTTTAGTGTGGAGAGTTTGGGCTTGGGAATCATATCGCTGGGGCCCAGCCCCACTCTTGACAGCCATGACCTATCTGAGCCCCGTTCCATTTGCACAATGAAAGTAAGACAGCCCTAACCTCCCAGCATGCGGAGATTAAATGAGACAACATGGGTGGAATGCTTAGCACGCTGCTTCGAGTGTGTTAGCTGCCATTATAAGAAAAGGTACTCGTGAAGCATTCCTACTAGGGGCATGTCTGTCCATCGGAGCTTTGACCAGGAGCAGTGCAGGAAGCCAGGGATGAGGGCTGGTCGATGCCAGGAGCACGGGAGGAAAAAATTTGTGTTCCCTGAGGCACAGCCCCTGTATGGGGTCAATGACAAGTGACCTGGGCTTCCATGGGGAAGAGAGCCATGATGGAGGCAACTCTCAGATGGGGATGGAGAACTTAGCTACCTAAGGGAAGCCCCTGACCTTCAAGTAAGGTCCCAGGAACCTGAGTGCCCAACCTGTAGTCACAAGTGGCACCATTCCTCAGGGCAGCAACCCCCATAGCCTAGCAGGACCATGTGTTCCCATCAGCCTGCGGCCTACTGAGCCCCCTCCTTGACCAGCTCGGGCCAAGTAACCATTATCTACTTCAGAGCTCTTTGGAAGCTTAGCCTTTTGCATTTGGGTGTTCTCGTGATACCGATCACAGAGCCTTCTGAAACAGTCCCACCTTCTGCTGCCTGAGCCAAGGTGAAGGAGGATAGGTTCTCACTCCGGCCTGGGTCACTTGGCGAGCCTGGGCTTCTCTAACCAGCCTCCAGTCACAAGGCTGGGGTCAGCTGGGGGAACCATGCCCACAGCTCCACAAGGCTGCAAAACCCCCAAAACAAAAGCCAGCAGGATCGTGCTGGTAGGACAGAGGCAGAAAGGCCTAGATGTAAATACCGCTGTACCACTTACAAATTCTGGGTGAGTCTCTTTGCTCTCCACACCTTCGTTTCTCCATCTGTAAAATGGAGATAATATACCTGACTCATGGGTAAGGATCCGGGGACCTGTGTTTATAAAGCCCTGACCTCAGTGCCTGGTGGGCAGGAAGTGGCGAGAAGATGGGAGCCATCAAAAGTCAGAAGAGCTAGACAGTGGCCAACAGGGCTGGGGAGGGCTGGGCCTAGCTGCCTCCACCCCCATTGCAAAACAGGTCAGGAGTCTAACTGGGAAGGGCCAGGCAGGCCCAAGCTCCCAGAGGGAGGCACAGCAAGGAAAATAGGTCAGGCTGGAGGGGAGGAGGGAGAAGGAGGCAGCCTCTGAGGATAGGCCATCACTGTAGGCAGAGGCCCCTAGGTCCCCATGATCACGATCTCGGGGTACCATTGAGGAGATTGAGATCACCCCCTGCGGGGGCAGGGGACAATGCTTCTGAGAGTGTCACTGATACCGTGCTCTTCCCTTTTTCCCCAGATCTACCTGTCCTGGAAGAGCGGGCCCGGGGAGGTAAAGCACTGGAAGGACATGATTGCCCGTCCACGGCAGCCGGTGGCCCAGTGGCACCAGCTGAAGGCCTAAGTGTGGCCCCAGGAGGCCCAGGGAGCCAAGGGCCCGGGTCCCCATCATGCCCTCACCACTTTATGCACAATGCCCGGCCTGGCCCCCCACCATAGGTGAGGGGAGGACCCTGAGGGCTTGGCCAGGGAGGGGTCCCAGGAGTCCATTGGGCCCCATTTCTAGGAAGTACCAGCCTCATCCTCCACCGGTCCAGCTCTGGGGGAGGGGCTTTGAGAGCCATTTTTCTGCTTTGCCCCTTTCCTTCCCGACTTGCTGATACTAAAGAAGTGGGGGAGAGCGTGAAGGTCAGACAGGCAGATGGGCAGACCCCTCCAGAGACCCGCCAGGTGGGCACGGTCCCCCGTTTTCTTTAAGGCAGTGCCTGGAGTGGAGAGAAGTTGCCCTCTCCCCAGCTCCCGATATGGGCCCCAGGGAAGGAAGGCCGAGGCGTTTGGCCTGGCCAGGAGAGGCCCATCCCAGGGCAGTTTCAGGTGCCGGCTGGGCCCTGAATGCCAAGGATAGTATATAGCCTGCTCCAGGGTCCTGGAGCCAAAGCCCATGTACTTGGCGTCGCGTCCACTTTGTGTGTGTGTGTGGGGTGGGGGGGCGCCCTTACCCTGTCCCCCTGGGGGCCGCCCGTGCAGAGACGGCAGGCTTTCATCAAGTGAGGTAGGACAGGAGGCCGAGAGAGGTCAATGCACAGAGCCAGGGGTGGGCAAGGAGAGGCAGGTGAGGGGTGAGAGGGGAAGGGTGGGGTGGCGGAAAAGGAGCAGACTCTGGAGCGGGACTGAGAACTTGGCTGCCTCCACCTCCTGCCCGTCTCTGCTCAGAGCTCTCCCGGAGCTCCTTGTTGAGCGATTTCATCACTTGAACATCATTTCACACCTTTTAGGCCCCTACTGCGTGTGCCACATTCCACCAGGACTCCCCTCCCTTCCTTCTCAGGGGCCCCACGGCCCCACCAGCTCTCTTCCCCAACACCCTCACCCAGACACCCTCAGCCGCCCCCGATCTCAGATCCCAGCCAAGCTGGCCGTGTTCTCCATGCTTCCCAGCTTCCTTCCCTGTCTGGGCAGCCCTCTGCAGCCCTCCATCTCCCGAACTCGAAGACCTTCCCTTCCATTCGGGGTCGGAGTCTGTGGCCCAGCCTTTTTTCCCCATTGCTCCCAGGCCCTCGGAGCAGCTCCTTCCTCCCTCTCAGTTCAGGCAGAAGAAGCAGGGAAAATCCAGATTCCGCAAGTTCTGAGGTTGCCTCACCCAAAGAAGCGGGGATTTCTCTGCCTCAGCCGTTGCAGAGACTAGAACTGGCCTCCCCTTGGAGACAGCAGATGCCGGGATGATCTCTGCTTAAACCTGCTCAGCCCCACGAGGGTCCTGGTATTGATAAAAGACAGCTGGGGACAGTCAAACGCAGGGCTCTGCCTGCCTGGGCCTGACGTTGCCGGCACGGGCCGCCAGGTGGCGCCCGGACACCACGTCACGTCTGTGGTGGCAGCCTGGGACCACAGTTCTACCCCGAGATGGGCCTGACCCCAAGGGGAGACTCTGGACAGGGTCCCCACTTACAGAGCACGGCAAAAGCATGGGAATTTGAGAGCCATCTTCCTTCAGTAGGCTGCCCCTTGAGCTGCCCGTATCAAAATGTATTACACTGAATCTCACACCCGTGGCCGCATCCCCTCCTCCTAGGGTCTGGAGGAGCGTCATACAGTGTCGGTGAATCCTTTTGTAGATTGGGGAGTGCTCTTGTAAAGCAAATAGTCACCCATATTTATTGTAAATCCCAATTTTTCTGTATTGTAGCTTTGCTTAAAATGGGGCCCTGCCCCAACTGCAGGGTCTTTATCGGGCGGCCTGGGGACCAGCCCCCAGCGGAACAGGAGGGCAGCAACTCCGAAGGCTGTGTGGACGTGATCAGAGGGTTTTGTGGGAAGCCTTGCAAGGCGAGGGATCTGTCCTCCATGGCTCCCTCGGATCCTGTGCCCCAACACTACTGGGTGCCAGCCCCGCCCCTGCGTCCCCTGGCCCCGCTGCGGAGCCTGGGGGGGAGGGGGGGAGATTGAACCAACCTGCAATGAGTGGGCGGAGCAATCGCATCTTTATTTCCTCGAGCCCACAGAGCTCTTGGCGAACCGTATGCAGAGAGCATCTTCGGGCGGAGTCTGTTCCCAGTCTGACCCACCCAGGCATACTGGTGAACCCCGCCTGGGTTTTCCCAACCCCCAATACGCTGCTGCGGGGAGGCCGGGGAGGGGCGGCAAGTGATGGGCCAAGGTCCTGTGGGCTGGCAAAGAAGGAGGCGGGTGGTATGCGGTGAGGGCGCGGTTGGGCTAGGGCTAGAGGAGAACAGGGAATGGGGAACTTGAGGATGGGGGAAGGGCACAGAAGCCCTGCCACCGTTCCAGGACCTTGGGCAGATCACCCACACTCCCGGGGCCTCAGTTTCCCCATCTGTAAAACGATGGTAATAATACTTCACCTACCTCATAGGGGAGGTTGTGAGGCCGCCGTCACCTGACCTGGGGGTTGAGGCAGGAGGACTCTGAAGGTGCTACTCGGGAGCAAAGTATTATTACTATAGCCTGAAAGCAAGGCCCACCTGCCCCTCCCCCTGCAGAGTCTCCAGGGACAGCCGAGGCTGGCCTGGGCCCATCTATCTCTTCTCCACTGTGTCCTAGGTCCCTTCATGAGCATCACCTAACGTCTTTGTGGGCACCCTAGACTTAGCTGTTATCTCGTTCAGGTATCCTTTCTTGTGACCATCTCCCTTCGTAACTGCTGTACAAATTCCACCTGCCACAGGACCCCGCACCTGCCCACTGGCGCCAGACGCCAGGGAAGGGACAAGGAAAACAGCCACAAAAAAAGCCAAGGGGGTCCCCAGAGTCCCCAGCCTGGCTTGGGCCCCAGAGGTGGGGTTGGTGGCCACTGTGTGTATTGTGTTGGAGTCCTTGAGTGCAAGTGTTTTATTTTAAAAAAGACAGACAGACAGACAGAAACTATCACAAGAAAAAAAAAATGCAGCAAAGAGAAATGAAGAAAAACTGAAGAAGGAAAAAAAAAAAAAAAGGAAAAAAGAACCATACAAAATTTTTCCACCATACCCACCCTCTAAGCCAGCAAGATTTCCTCTTTGCAAAATCATATTTTTGTGGGAATGGGCCCTGCTTTTTGTGGCAGGGCCCGTTCTAATCAATAAAGGATCGTGACGAAGTAGGGCCTCGGCTGTTTCCTCCGTGGGTCCCAGCCATACCTCATCTCCCAGGGAAGAGGTATTGGGTGAGGGGGTTGGGAAGCTTGGGACCGAGGCTCCCTATGTCCCCTTTGGGATTTGGCTTCCCTGGTGATGAGGCCCTCCCTGACCTTCCAGCCCCTCCTCAGATCTAGAATATGAACCCACCAGCTACCCAGAAAGCAGGAGAGCAGCCATACTTCCCGATCAGACCTGAAGCGAGGCTTGTTGGGAGTGGAGTCTCTTTGAGACCCTCTTGCTCACCCAGCCCAGCATCACCTCCTTCAGCTCCCAGGGGACCGTCACCACCCTCCAAGGCAGGTCAGACAATCCAAACCGGGACCCTCCACCTTGCCTACCTCTCCCACCGAATGCTGACTGGCCCATCGTGGTTCTGGGGACCAGGAAGGAGCTCCAGGCCTGTTGGCTGGATCTTTGGCTTCTCTCTACCCTTTTCTGACTTAATCCTTTAGGATTAGAAGAGTCTTTCCAACTCGAAAGAGCCCATGGCCAATTCCAGTCTGAGGAAACTGGGCCCCAGTGTCTTCATTCTCCAGCCACTGTGGTCCCCGGGCAAGTTACTTCCTTCCCCAGGACCAGTGTCCTTAGTTCACAAAAAAAGCAATAACCATCCCAGCCCATTTCCTGCCCTCCCCGCACACAGCCTGGGGGAAGCCGAGGCCTGGCAGCTCTCAGGGTACTTTAGAAGGAAGGTGCTACATCTGTCGCAGACCCAGAAGGAGCAAGTGCACGTCTGTCCCCATGTGCCAGCGGCTGGCCCTGCCCCCTCGAGTGAAGGGTGCCACCGCACCCTTGCTCCCCAGCACCTGGGGTGGGCAACTGCTGCCCTCCAATGCACCAAGAACCCCCACCTAAAGCCACCTGTCCTGTTCCCTTCTGCCCCGCCAATTTCTTCCAACCTGGTTTCAGTGTCCCGTTAAAAGGTGGTTTTCTTCTTTTGGCTTCTGATCTCTATCCCAGAGATTAGAGGGAGCCCTCATGTCAGGTAAGTAGCCTGAAGAGCACACCTTGCCAGAACTTCTGTTCAGGATCTCTCTGGAAATCTGGGCCCAAGGGAAGACCCCCTCAGGGGCTCAGGGGCTCCCCCTGGACTTTTTGCCTGGTTCGCCCGCCTTCACCTTGTTGGCTCTCCCAGCATCCATGCCTTCACCAAGAGATTTGCCCGTCTCTCCCTGTGCCTGGGACCCCCGTCCTCTGGTATGCTCTTCCCCATGCAAACCCCTCCCGGATGCTGCTGCTTTCCCAAAGGCCATCCTGAGCAACGTCCTGCTCTCCTCTCCCTCCCCTACAAAGACAGAGGAAGGACACGCTTGATCATGCTGTACGCCCCAGCCCGTGGCTCCCCTGACCATCTGTGTCCCTTGAAGATGCCCCAATCCCTGTGTCTGCGTCCTGCGCGTGTGCGTGTGTGTGCCTTGTGTCTTTAGATTGTGAGCCCCCCTGGGCAGCGACCCCTGTCTGATACATGTTCTGTGTGGCACGCCTAGGTGTGCTAATAAATGTCCATCCTCAGAAGAAGAGTGTCCAGGTGTCTTCAGGAAGCTCTGGGACAGGTGGCTGGGCAAGCCGGCATGGTGGCATTGGGAAGCAGGAGGGGGTTCTGGGCAGGGCCTCCAGGTCCCGAGCAGTGCCTTCTGCTCTCCCAAGCCCCAGAGGGTGGGTGGGAAATGGGGGATGACTGTCACAAGTTAAGAAAGGACATGCGCACACACACACACATACCCTAGTCTCAGTCTCTGCCACTCTGCTGGCCTGGTCTGGCTGCAGGGAGGCTCTGGGAGAGGACACGATCCCACCCATCATGCACCGAGACCTGACCATCAGCTTAGGACAGAGGGGATCGCCTGTGGTGTGGATTCGGCTCAAGGTTAGGAGACCTGAACCCCATGGATGAGGCCCTTCCCTCCCCGGGCCTGTCCCTCGCCCTTCTACTGCCTCTGCTCATGTGTCATCATGGTCGCCACTGCCTGCCCTCTGGCTCTGATCCCTGAACCCTGAACACACGCGCAGTTCTTGGAGAGCTTCCAAGGTGTTCTCCTAAGGCCCACCCCCCGCTGACTGCCCCGCACCAACAGGGCTGCTGTAGACAGGTCCATTGTTACAAATTCCCCTCCAAAAGTCTTTTCCCTTCCCCACCACCCTGCCTCATTCCCCCAAGGCCAAGTGAGAAGTCACATGCAGTTGGGGCAGGGGTGAGCTAGGACTCCCAATACCGTGCTCTTTCCAGCTGTCCTTGGCAACTGTCCTTGGCAATGGCCCTCTCCCTACCCTGGTCTCTCCATTTCCAGAAGGAGACCCAGACCCTCGATAGTGCTCTCAAGCCAGGAGTCTGCAACCACTTTAGCCAAACGGTCTCATTACCCAAGAGGAGCTAGTTCCTGGTGGTGGTGCAAGCAAGTAGCAAAGCCGGGAACTGGGCCCCAACAGGTTTTTCCTCTCCCTGGAGAGAAACTCAGCCTTGGCAGCCCCTGCTTGGCTGGTAAGCGGCCATGGATGAGGGTGCCACGTTCGGTAGGGGCCCTCTGTGCCTGCACATGGCCCTGGGGTACGCATGGGGCCTTGGCCTCACCTAGAGTTCTCAGGCAGGTGCAACAGGGGAAGGGGTACAGGGAAACACACCAACAAGAGGGAGGAAATCTGGGCTATGGGGGCCAGTAGCTACTCCAGAGTGACCGTGGCTCCCCCCGCCCCCGCACCTTGACTTCCCCTACATCTCAGATTTGCAGGGAGGGAGGTAGAGAAACTCCAGGTTGCATGGTGTTCTGAGCTGTAGCATCACATCTACATAAACCCAACACCATGTGTGCAGATGGGGAAACTGAGGCCCAGGGGACCACGACGTGCTCCAAGTCACTTGGCCAATCGCAGAACTAAGACTGGAACCCATGCCTTCTGAATCTGGCCTCAGGGCTATTTCCTGTATGCTGTGGTCTGAGTCACGGAGCAAGAGGACAGTCTCTAGTCCGCTGCGGTTCCTACCTCGAGTGATTTTGAGATCTAAAATTCCATCCTCCAAGTTCCCAAGCCCCACAAAGGTCCACTGACCCTGACAGAGCTCCATCCAGGGGAGCAGGGGCACCTGAGGAGCCCCAGGAGGGAAAAGATCTGCAGCCAAGCCCCAGACCCCTCATTGTCCTGGAGCAGGAGGTAGCCTCCAATCTTCCCCACCTACCCACTCCTTCTGTCCGTTCAAGGCCTTTTCTCTCACTTGCAAGTCAGCTGCTCCCAGATCCATCCCAAGCCTCCCTGTAACCCAGGCCCAGCCCAGTGACCGACAGAGCTGCTGGGCCGGGCCTGACCTTTGGGCCTTGAATGACATCAGCCCTGTTGCCATGGTGACTGTGGCTGGGCAGCATCTTCTCATGGGAGATGGGCCTCTAGGCTTGAGGCTTTATGATGTTTTCTTTAAATCTTTTTTTCCTGAATAATGAGGAAAGAAAGTAATACCATGACTGAGTAAAAAAGAGATAAGGAGGGAGAGATGAAGAAAGAGGGAAACAGAGTGAGGGATATGGAAAGAGGGAAGAATAGACACATGGCGAGGGGGTGGGGGGAGGCAAGTGCCAGTGAAAGGAGAGAGAAAGGTCAGCCCAGCTTGAGGGAGATTCACATTAAGAGCCGGGAACCTATGAAGCAAGCTGGAAAGGACAAAAAGGGGGGTGAGAGTGATTTCTGGCAGGCAGAGTGAGTGAGAGCGAGACAGAAGACCAGCCTCGAGCAGCCAAAGCCATTCGTAACAGAGGGCAGGCGCTTGGTCCCCAGATGGGACACAACTGTTGGCCATGGCCCGCCTGACGCAGAGCTGGCGCACATGGACAGGAACGCCGTGCCAGAGGGAGCCCAGGTTCCCCACAGCCATGGGACCCAGTGCTCCCAGGACTTATAAATAAACAGGCATGTGGGAAACACACATTCTTTCTCCAAGAAATATAATTTATGTTTACAGCCAGTTTTTTTTTTCTTCCTAAAGAAAACACTACCATGTGGGGCCCCTGCCCCTGACGGTGTCCCTGAGTGTCCCCCGCCCTGGCCCCCTCCTTCCGTTATTGCTTGGATGGGAAAGATCTGGCCCTGGGAATTGTAGAGCGGCACCCCACTCCTCACCCCCTGAGGCTGTCCCTGGTGACGGAGTGGAGGCACACAGTGCCTGTCCCGTGCCCCACGCCATGCCAGCCACCCTGACTGTGCCCATTTAAGGGAATGGAGAGTGCAGGCAGTGGGAGAGGCCCCGGAGCAGCCTCCCAGAGCAGAGATCCTCTCTCCTCCGCGCAGGAGGCCCTAGAGGCACAGTGGATTCTTCTCAAACTTGACAGCTGGAAGGCTCAGGCTGTGGGAAAGGGAGAGAGAGCTCTCTGCTCCCAGCGAGATTCCAGGCACAAGCTGAGAGAACAGAACAGAATCAGAGGCAGGAGTAAAGACCCTGCCTTCTAAGCGCCCCCTACCCCATGCAAGTATCAGGGGACCTGGGAAGGGAGGTATGTGCAATGGGCCCCAGTGGAGGGCCAAGGGCAGCTTGGATATTAGGGCCCCAATCGCACTCTCCCACTTCTATCCTGGGCGCTGGCGCCGGGCCCAGGCCCTCCTCCAAGGACAGTTCCGGCTCACACAGGCCTGTGGTCCACCCCAGAGGTAGCAGCTCCTGCACCAGGAAGGGTGGCTTTAGGAGATCGAAACTCCAGGAGAGGGAAGGCTGGTGTGGCACGCTGGGCACCCAGACTCAGCCAGAGGGGGTGATGCTGTGGACAGCGCTGACCAGCATCTCTGCTGTGCTGTCAGCCACGCTATCAGACTAGACAGAGCCAGGCTGCCCGGTCTGAGGACTGCCCAGAGATCAGCCAGGTGGCAGGCTGCTTACCAACTAGGAGTGTGCGAAGATGGCCCCCAGGCCTGCCTGTCCCTATAGCTCGCCCAAAGTGGCCCCTTCACTGCCCCAAGGTAGGGGTCCACCGTTCCCACAGACCTTCCCAGAGCCCCTCCTCCCAGAATGGCCAAAGTCCATCACCCAGAGCATAGGCTCAGGTGCCCAGTCCGGGGGCGGCTTCCAGAGCGGGGAGGCTGCCCCGGGGGGCCCCCAGAGCCCGGGAGCCACCGCCCCCGATGAGTAGGTCCTCTTCCTCCTCGTCCTCAAAGGCCCGAGCTGGGCGCCGGGGCGGCGGCCGAGGCATGGGCTCGTCGCGCTCGGCCATGCGCTCGACGGCGCCCTCGCCCACGAGGAAGACGGTGTCGGCGACGCGCGGGGGCCCCGTGACCGGGTTGTGGTCGTAGGAGAAGACGCGCAGGGCGCGCAGCGGGTGCAAGTCGGGGAAGCCGCCCAGGCGGTTGCGGTCCAGGTCGAGGATGTGCAGGCGGCCCATGCGCAGCAGCGCGGGCGGGAACTCCTCGAAGCGGTTACCGTAGAGCCACAGGCCGCGCAGGCCCGTCATGCGCGGCAGCTCGGCAGGCAGCGCGCGCAGCCGGTTGTCGCCCATCTGCAGCGACTGCAGCGCCACCAGGCGCAGCAGCGGCCGCGGGAAGCGCCGCAGGAAGTTGCCCTCGATCCAGAGGCAGCGCAGGCTCTGCAGCTGCGCGAAGTCCGCGGGCAGAGCCAGCAGCCGGTTGCTGCCCAGGTAGAGGCGCGTGAGGCGCGGCAGGCGACACAGGCCGTCGGGCAGGCGCTCGAGCTTGTTGAAGTCGAGCGCCAGGATGCGCAGCTCGCGCAGCTCCTCGATCTCCTCGGGCAGCTCGCGCAGCCCCGTGCCGCTCACGTAGAGCTTCTGCAGGCGGCTCAGCGCGCACACGGCGCTGGGCAGCCGCCGCAGCCGCCTCCCGCTCAGCTCCAGCTGCTGCTCGCCGCTGCGCAGCTGCTCCTCCGCGTCCGACGGCAGCTCGTCCGGCGTGGACTCGGCGATGCCCATGGTCACGGGCCCCGGCCCGGGCCGCCGCCGCCGCCACCGCCGCCTCCGCCTCCCGGCATCGCCCCGCCCTGGCCGCCCCCGGGGCCTCCCCGACGGGGCCGAGGCCGTGCCGGCTCCGGGGCCCCCCGCCCCGGCCTGTCCCTGCGCCGGGAGGGGGGCCGGGCCGGGCCGGGAGGAGGCGCCCGCTCGGGGCCCCGCCGCCGCGCTCCGCCGCCCTCCCTCCGGCCTCCCGCGCTCCCTCCGCCGGAGGCCGACTGCCTCGGCTTAGCGCTGACTTGCGGCTCCGCGACCCGTCGCCCTGGCAACCCCCGACGCGTGTGCGGCTGCCAATGAGGCGGAGAGGGGGGGTGGGGCGGGGCGGGGCCGAGGTGCCACCAGAGCGGGGTCCCGGCTCCCGGGCCCGCCCCACCCCCGTCGGCCCCGGCGACCCGCTGGGGGAGCGGCGCAAGCCGAGGGAACCCAAGCTCTGCGTCCGGAAACCCGGGCGCTGTGGCAACACCGACCCGACGTCCAACGCTGTCTACACCTCCAGCACGACGAGCCGTTTGGTGAGCGGTCGGTCGTGTGGACCCGGAGCAGCAAGTCAGAAGCCACCGAGGACCTAGGAAACCTGGCGCGCGACCCGGGACTCCGCCGAGTGGCTCTCGGGGAGGGACGGAGGGGCGCGGTCAATGCCGGCTAGTCATCGCCAGCGGCTTGCGTCCATCCTCACTTTAGGATAGTAACTCGGACCAGTGTTACTTTCTGGCCCTTTTCAGGGTGGGTCACATCGGAGGCTTTGTGCGGACCGGGGCTTGGCTCCGACCCATCCCCCGCTCCCACTGCCCAACAGGTTCCTTGTTAGTGCGCTCACGCTCCAGTCTCCTGCCTTGTCCCGCCAGCTACGCTCGAGGTCTGTGTGTGGCTGCGGTGGGCAGAGGACTGGGACACGTGAGCCGCTCTGAGCACCACCAAGGATGACCACCGTCACTCGGCAACTCTCTTGCGCATGCTCCCACCAACAGCTGTGTGCCCCTGCCTTCTTCCCTCCTGCCAGAGCTCTTGGCAGAAACACTCGCTCCCATTTACTCCGAGCCTGCCATGTGCCCAGCGCTATACTAAGAGCATTGCACTGAATCCTTGCAACACGTCTGAGGTTGGTACCCTCATTACCCCAAAAGTGAAAGGTGGAGAAACTGAGGCTCTGAGGGGTTTGACTTGAGCTCGGTGACTTGCCCAGGATCACCGGGCTGGTGAGCAGCCGGGGTTTGTGCTGTTAGTCACATACCATACCAACATAAAAAAAACAGTGAATTTTCTCACCAGGGAGCCTCTAACTCTCTTGCCAAAACTACAAGGAAAGCATCATTAGTCCCATGTAGAAGAGGAGGAAAGTGGCCTGAGAGGGATTAGGGAACCTACTTAAAAGCAGCCTCTGTAGGTTCAACGTGTGCTCCATTCTGCCTCCCCTTGAACCTGGCTGGTGTGCACATGTAACTAATCCTGACTCTCCCTCTAGCCCCCCTCCAGCTGCACCCCGACCTTTGACTCACCCCTATCTCCACCCCCACTGCAGACAGGGAGGGAGGCCAGCCCAGGGGCAGAGAGCAGTGACCAGTGCCAGGAGAGCATGAGAACGGCTCGGAAGCTGGAATGTCAGCTCCTGGGGCAGACAAGTTTATCTCCTTCCCTGCTGTACCGTGTCTGGCACATAGCAGATATTCAATGAGAAATTTTAACATTTTTTAAATGGAAACAAACTTTTCATACCATGAAGTGCTCCGGTGGTAAGCGTACATTTTGATGAGTTTTGACAAATGGAGACACCCATGTAATATTTCCATCACTCAGAGTTCCCCTGAGCCTCTCTCGGTCAATCTCTGCCTCCCAGAGGCAGCCATGAGTGTGACCTTTATCATCACGGATCCGTTTTGCCCGTCTTTGAATTTCATATAAATGAGATTATTCAGTTCCTACTTTTTTCCTTTTCTTTTCTTTTTTCTTTCTTTTTTGTTTTTTGTTTGGTTCCTGGCTTCTTTTGCACAGATGCACAATATATATATTTGTCGGATAAAGGGATGAAAAGGCATGGGGTTAATAGGTGATGGGACACCAAGGAAGGTATCACTGTGACCCAGGAACCCAGCCACCCACCCTTGTCCAGTGGGGGGCACTCACAAAATGAAGGGAGGACTCCCAGCCCAGGCAGGGGACTCAGGCAGAGTTTAAGTGGAGCCCAGACCCAGACTGGGGTGTAAGAGGGTTCTGAGCTCCTTCTGGACTTGATCTAAGCCCCCATCCAACTCTTTCTTCTACTCCTTTGGGATAACTTTTTGGAAGAGACCAAAAAGCTGAAGAAAACCCAGCCAGGCTGCTGGGGAAGAGGATGAGCACCTCCCCCTCACCCCCCCACCACCCCCCAAGCAGGTTCCCCAAGGGAACATTCGTTGTGGAGGAGGAAGCCCAACCCTCGCCCCCCCCCCCCCGCAACCAACACATGCTCCCAGCTGGCATGCCAGCACCAGGCAGCCCTCCTAGGCTCTGCGGGCATGGCAGGAACCACAGGAGCCCCTGAAACTCCAGGCCCAGCCTGGCAGAGCTTCCTGGGTTCAAGGGCACAGGGGACCAGCCCTCTTTTTCCTCCTAGTCTTTTTCTTGCTCTGGGTAGATCATGTACCTTCACCTCCCACCAGGCCCTTCTCAGTGGGTAAAGGTAAAATGTGCTGGCGTTCCAGGCCCACGCAGGCTGGCAGCGGGGCAATCATGGTGATGAATCACGCCGGCACGGCAGGCGCATGGTCCTTGTGGAGCGTCACTAATGAATTAGCTTCACCCCCAGCACGCGGCTTCTCAGCCTTTCCCTACTCCCCAGGAAGGCAGGAAACTGAGACCGGGGAAGGGGGAGCAAGGGGGATGGAAGAAAGGACTCCAACAACTCCAGGGATGGGCTCCGACCCCGGCTGTCCCCTCTGCCCACGCACACACACCAGAAAAATGCCCAAAGCGTGGGTCCCTCAGACCCCCCAGAAACGGCTTCTCTATGCTTCCTCACCAGCTCTGGCTGCCCTACCCACCTCCACATCTGTGGGTTGTTTTTTTTTTTTAATTTTTGAAATACAGAAAAAGTACAAAGCTCTCTGTGATAAACACCCCCATGCCCAGTATCCAGCGTGGACAATTGTTCACATTTTTGTCACACTTCCTTACATCTGTGTTCTTTTACATAAAAAGAAGGCAGCACATGTCATAATACGAAAGTCTCCTTTGTGCCCTCCAGTGTCTTCCCCACCGCGCTGACCCTGCCAAGGCTCTCCTCTGGCTCCCATTCCCCTCTCGGGGGGCCAGGACCACTGGGGCTGCTGAGACTAGAATAAAATCATGGAATGTCAGCATCGTAGGTTCTTAGCAAGGATTTGAGCCTGTTAGATCCAACCAGGAAACATGGGAACAGGGACAATGCTGAGCTCTGTTAAAGGTCGGCAAGAAGTTAGGAACCTTCATCCCAGAACAAGGCATGGAGACATGAAACTCACCATTGATGTGCACAATTCCCAGGGGTTCATAATCTCCTGGGGTCTAGTCCAACTCCTTCATTTGGAGAAAAAGGACACTGACCATCTGTCCTTCATGCCACAGCTCACTCTCCTGACCTGCACCCCACCCCACTTGAGTCGTCCAGTATTCATTCAACAAACATGAAACCCCTACTTGTATGCCTAGGCACTGGGGATTGCTGTGAATGTGAACATTATAGGCAAAACCCCCTGACTCTGTAGGACTTCTATCCTTGGGGGTGGAGATAATCTACAAAACGCACTCGCAGTCTGTCAGGGACTAGGCAGGCTTTGCAGGAAATGAAGGAAGGGAGAGAGTGCTAGAGGATGGAGGACCCCCTTTAGAACAGAGTGGCTAGGGGCACCTGGGTGGCTCAGTGAGTTAAAGCCTCTGCTTTCGGCTCAGGTCATGATCCCAGGGTCCTGGGATCGAGCCCCACATCGGGCTCTCTGCTCCTCGAAGAGCCTGCTTCCTCCTCTCTCTCCCTGCCTGCCTCTCTTGACTACTTGTGATCTCTGTCTGTCAAATAAATAAATAAAATCTTAAAAACAAAACAAAACAAAACAGAGTGGCCAGGGAGCCCTCCCTGACAGGATGGCCTTGGAGAAAAGATGGGAAGGAGGAGAGGGCAAACCATGCAGGTCGTTGTCAAGGGGAAGTGCGTTCCAGGCAGAGGGCGTGGTGGTGCCAAGACCCTGGGGCAGGAGTGGGGATGGGGAGAGGGTTCTGGAGCAGCAAGGAGCCTGGGGAGCCAGGGTGAGTGTAGTTAGAGATGAGTCCAGAGACAGCCAGTGAGGAGGGGGCAGACCTCAGTTGGGCCGTGACCTTTGTGGAGGCTTTGGCTTTGACTCTGGGTGAGAAGTCACTGCGGGACTTTGAGCAGAGGAGTGGCAAACAATCTGACACGTATCTGAACAGGTTGCAGCTGCAAGAAAGGGGTGTGGTGGGGGGGCGGTTTGTGCAATTCATACCCCTGTCTTGATTCTCTTCCACAGGAAAATGCCGGTTCTCACTTACTGAGCCCCTGTAGATTATCTCATCTACCTTCCAGCACAGTTTTTCCGGGCAGATACTAAATCCCCCTTCTCTGACTGATGAGAAGCCAGATCCAGTGGAGGAGCTTGATCGAAGTTACCCAGCTGGGGAGGGGCAAAGCCAGACCACCCTATTGCAAAGTCTGGGCTTCTCCTCCTATGGTTCATTGTCTCTCTCGGCTGGGGGAAATTAGAGAAACCACCCAGGTTGTCTAAATGCTTGCTCCCATCCTGCAAAGAGTAAAGAGTTTTCTAGAACTGCCCTACTTGGAGATTTTGATCCCAGGGCCCAGGGCTCGGTGTGTTTGACTAAATGGGGGCGGCATTCTAGGGCCCACAGAACAAGCATCAGAACCTCAAACAGGTTCAAGAAGGCAATGCAAGGAGAGTCCCAAATTCAGGGGCAGCCCAGGGCTGTGATCTGGGCTCAGGGTTTGCCTATTAGCAAATCCCAGGCCGTCTCTCTAATCATAGGCAGACCCATGATGAACCCAGGGTCCTTCACTAGGTACCCAAACTCATGAGTCTCGCTCAGCCGCCGCCAACCTGCTCCCCAGACTCCCTCGAAACTAGAGCCTCACCATGTCCTGAAGATCACATTCCCTTGGAATTTGAGCCCTGAGAGTGACCTGCCAGGTCTGTTGAAAAGTGAGTCTTCTCCCTTATCCCTTCCAGGGACACGAGAGCTACAGCAAAAGAGGCCAAGAGAGTGAAGCCCACTCCATGCCATGGGCGGGAACCCTACCATTCAAATGGGTTCTGGGCATGACCACTCCTTCTCCCAGGAAGAACCATAGTGCTCTCAGCTAGCAGCTGCCCTTATGGTAATACATTCCTCCATCTGTAGTCAAGTGCAGGCTGAACACTGTAGACCACGATCTCAACCATGACAGCCAAATTCTTGCCTGGCCTGGACCCTGCCCCAGGGAAGGTGCTGAAGGTCCCAACTTCTTCCTGAGCGCCCAGCCCAGCTCCTTCTCCCAGGCCTTTGGGATGGGGCCTGGACTGAGCACCGGGCCAGTGGGGGTGGGCACCCAGGTGTCCCGAAAAATACATTTTTAGCATGTTTAACTATTTAGACGTAAGGGCTATTTGTTACAGAACCATCTTGGACTGACCAGCACTCTTGCTCTCGGTTTCTCAAATGTGCCGGCTTCTCTCGGCTCCAGGACCTCCAGACACGTGCTGGGTTCTCCTCTTGCTTCTCTACTTGGTTCATATTCCTCATCTTTACGGTTTCAGCTCAAACTTTCCTCTCTCAGAGAATCCTTCCAGAATCTTCCAGGCCCATCAAGCCACCCTGTTACAGATCCTCGAGCTCCCACATTTCTTCTTTGAAGTACTTATTCCAATTCCAATTAAAGAAATGATTACCTGTGAATTCTTTGATTGGAAACTGTTTCCCCTGTTATAAGATATAAGCTCTATGAGGATAGGGACCTTGTCTGCTTACTGACCTTACTCCCCACACTGAACCCCATGCCTGCTGCATTGGGCCTGCTCAAGGCATGTGTGTTGAATGAATGAATGGATTGGAGACCCTCTCTCCCTCATGCACCTTGGGGCCTTCTGCTCCACCTGAGCTACTCGCCATCTCTGAACCTTAATTTTCACATCTGGAGAAGAAGCCCAGGGCCCAGGGGAGGTGAGCAAGGCACAAGATTCAGAGGGGGCACCAAAAAGCCCTCAGTAATCCAGATAAGTAACTGTTTAATGTAATATTTTTAAACCCAAAATTAATGCAAGAAGTCTATGATGAACAAAATATTAAAATTTTAAATGAAGATAGGATCAGTTATCAATGCTATGGTGAACCATATTGAAGCCTTTGGCAAAAGGAAAAATCAGCAATACTCAACCTGTCTTTACTTAAAATGTTGGTGTTCTGTTCATTGTGAATTTTTTGCATTCGCCTTCAATTTTTTAAGTAATTGCATTTAACTATTGTTTCTCTTGATTGCTGAATTTTCAGGCACTGCTCTGAATTTTGTGCCTGGGAAAAGGCCTCCCTCCCCTCACTCTATCGTGGCCCTGGAATGGGCCCAATCACCTTCTCTTGAAGAACGAGCATGAAGCCTCAGGGAGTAATGCAGGACCTGGGAATTATCATTCCGAGATATTAACTGATGTTCCACTGGAGACAATTTTCAACATATCCATTCCCATGAGCTGGCTTCCTATGTTCCTGGCTCTCCCGGAGAAACTCAGAACAAAGGGTCCAATCCCTGGCTTTGAGTTGCAAAAGAGGCTTTGAAACCCAGAGTTCAGACTACAGCCCTGCAAGAGCTGGGTTGAGAGAGAGAAATATTTTTCGAAGGTCCAAAACCTTGGCTTTGAACTTGGGGAGAAAGGAGCTGATGATGTAAGCCCCAGAGCGGGAAAGCATGTGTCATCACAGAAGCCAAGATCCCACCCAACAGGAGATAAAGCCTCAGCCATCAGGTGGGAGAGAAGGGGCAGAGCAGAGCACCCCTACAGACGGACAACCTACAAAGGAGCTCAGGGCCCACCTGGGCCGAGGCAGAGGGTGGCATGAAAAACATCCCAGGTACAAATAGGGGACACCAGGGCAGAGGGAATCTGTCCTTTCCTTACCACATGAGGCCTAAGAATACAAGAGGCCTCCCACAAGCACCCCCTGGATGTAGGGAGAAGCTTCAATAGAGTTGAAATTGAAGGGAGCTAGCCCCTCCCTTGAATCCCTCTACACACCCTTGTGTCATGAGGGAGAACATCCAGAAGTTTCTGCACCTCTGAGATGGCCTTGGTGGGCTGACAGCAGCTGACGGACCTGGAGGGGCTCCGTGGATGGTCCAGCTGGAGGGTCGTTTGCGTAACCCTGGCAATCACAGGTCAGAAGGTCAGCTGCTTCTGGGAGGGCACAGGTGGATTGACCCAAACCCATGGCGGTTACATCTCAGGGGAGTCCACATAGATAGATGGCTTTCCTTCCCCTAAGAATGAGCTCCTGGGGAGCAGGACACGAGAGGGAGGCGTGGCAGAACTCTTGACTTGATTGGATCTGAGTCTTGAATCAAAGGGGATGAGGAAGTTGGCCTGGAAAGCCACGGTGGATATCTTTGCTAAGTTCAGGTACAGAGAGACAAGTGTGCATTTCTGAGCTCCTGACCATGTGGCTGGTGGGGAATCCACACCCGCTGTGTGCCCAGCCAAGCCAGGGGCCCAGGCTCATGGAACGGGTGTGGCCCCCATTTCTGGCTGGGTAACCTCTAAGCTTTGCTCTCAAGTCTACCTGAGGAGTCTGTGAGCTCCGAATTCCTTTTAATGAATTTCTCTTCTACTACATTAGCTAACGCAAAGTGCTCTGAGCAGCCCCCACAAGCTCGGACTTCAGCCTGTGAGCCTAAGGGAGCCCCATGATCACCGTGGAGGGTCCACTGTCCGGTGCTCCAGGGTCTTCGCTGTGGTCCCCAGGAGGGCCCACGCTGCCGGGTGCCTTGTGTATGCTCGGGAATCAGCTTGCCCTGTGTTCTTCAAAGCCGGGCCCAGAGCCCTTCAGGAGAACGTGCACCAAGTCTCTTACCGTAGGAACCGCACCTTGTCACTGGGGCCATAGTAAGGATGCTGGGGTCCAGAGTCCCATAAAGTCTTTCCTGAACACCACTCCTTTGGCGTCTCACCCAGTCTCCCTCTTAGGATGGGCGGTCTAGACCGACGCCCTTCTGACCTGTCTGTCCCTTTACCTGGGGACCTCGGAAGACCTACATCACACTCACACACACTCCCATATCCCTTCTCCAGCAAAAGAAAACAAAGCCCCATGTTGGCCAGGATCTGGCTCCCCTAGGAAGCTTCTGGGCCCCCGCTTCTGCCTCCTCGAGAGCCTCATTCCAGTGATGCAACGGGAGAGGCCTTGTGTTTAGAGCAGACACCCGAGCTGCTTCCTCGCTGGCCCGGGTTAACCGGTTATCGCAAAGGTTTTTCCAAGAGTGAAGCTTTAGGATGCCAAGAACGTCCTTGGCCGAGCCCTGTCTGTAACGGTGGCGTCAGTGGCTCGTGAGAAGCACAGAGTATCTGAATGCCTGGGAGACCTGGCAGACTCTCTTCTCTGACCTTGAACCGGAACCCTCCTCTCGGTGGGGGAGGGGGAGTTTTCTAGACCTGTCTCCTCCTCTACCCTTGCATATTTGGCTGTTACGGAAAATTTCCTTGAGAACGGCCCTCCAGATGGGTCAGAGAGGAAGGCAGGGATAGGGATCGGTCGGATTCTCATTTTCAGGCCCTCCATCTGTCTGGGTGGAGCGAACCCACCGTCCTCCCCACGCAGGCTGCCCACCGCGCCCGCCCCCCCACCCCCGCCCGGAGAGCTCCAGGTCCACAGACAGATGCCTTTTCCCAGCTGGCCAGCTGTCAAGCCCGTGAGCTGGTGGCTTTGTGTGTCACCACGTGACCTGGGCCAGATGGTACCTGTCATCATCACAGTGCCGTGACGGGCAGCAGCCTGACACACGTCCACGTGCGTCCGAGGTGGGGTCCCAGAGCGTGGCATCCAGCATTTCTCCCAACCTGCTGTCCCATCAGCCCTCGGGGCTCCACACCCCCACACCGCGGCTGTCAGCGCAGCACCCACCTGCGTCCCCAAACGTCCCCCAGAGGGAGGCCCCTCAGTGTTCTCGCTGAAAAGATGAAGGCCCACGGAACATTCCCGGCACCCAGCAGGCTGTGGGGGCTTAATGACGTTAGTCCTCGTCCCTGTACACCTCACCACAGTTTCTAAAGCATCTGTGGGGGAGGGGAAGGAAGCTTCCAGCAGCAGCTACAGCTGGCACCCACTGGGAGTGACTTGCCTCCACGCCCAAAGCCTGGCTTCTTCCAGGTGAGGGGAGAGGCAGGCCGCCTCCAGGAGAGCCTGGCAGAAGCTGGCCTCGGACACGAAACGGGCCACCCAGGCTGGGCAGTGGCTAACCTGACCCAAGAGGTGGCTGCTCCTGGAAGGGTCCTGAGGAGGCCTGTCCAGGGCCGAGCAGGAGGAGACAAAGGCCAGAGCCTGTGCCTGTCTCAAGTCCCCACTCCCAGCTGGGCCTCGGTTCCCTCTGCTCCAGCATCGAAGCGACCACTAGTGGCCCAGCTCAAGTCCTTCACACCCGCCATCTTGTGTAGCCACAGCCTGGGTCCTGCTACTCGCTACTGCCCAGAATGGTCAAGTGGCCTCCACAGCCTGTGGCAGGGTCTCCGAGGGGCAAGGGGACAGAGCCCCCTCAAATGAAGCCGCAGTATCTGGGCTCACACTCACCTGACGGCAGAGAGGGGGAGCGACAGGGCAAAGGCCTTCACTTCGATGGGGGATGGGGGTTCAGTAACCTCAGTAGCCGCAGGGTGGGAAATTTCCACCCTTCCTGCCCTGGGGACACAGAGTCCCATAATTGAGGAGGATGACAGAGAAGGTCTCCTTAGCATGGTCATCAAGAGCCCTGAAACCTAGCCCACCCGCCTTCCCCTGGGGGTTGCCCACCTCACCACCTCACTTGTCTGTCCCCCGACCCCCGGCCAGGCCTTCAGCTGGCCCCCGCCTTGTGTCCTTGCCCACAGCCTCGCCTCCTTCAGCCCCCACCACTGGCCATGCTGCCCATGTCAAGGTCCAGCTCACACCTGCCCTCCCCGCTCGGGGCCTGCCCTGAGTGACGCAGTGGGGTAGGCAGAGGTCGGGAAGGCGGGTGTGACTCGGGGTCCACTCACAGCCCCCCCGGGCAGCCGCCGCTCTGGGCTCCCACTCCAGCCCTTGCCAACAGGTGGCCACCCATAGTCCTTGCTGCTGTGTGACCTGGGTCGAGGGACTCCGCCTCTCTGTGTCTGTCCCCTCATCTAGAAGTTGGGGAAATCCGTGCTCTGTTCCAGGCAGGAGTTCCAGAGCTACCTAAGTTAGGTGTTGGTCCCTCCTGGACCCTCTTCCTGCTCCTCACACAGTCCTTAGGGCTGGGGCCCAGGATCCAAATGGAGGGGCTGGGATGGGCTGCCTGGAGAGAGGCCGAAGGGGTGAAGGCAGGGGCTAAAGGAAAGAGGGGGTTGCTGTGCAGCCCCCTTCCCTCGGGTGGGGTCCAGAGCTCTAGCACAGGAAACGTCATGGGGTAGCCCCAGCTCACGTGACCTGGAAACGGGGTGCAGGACAATGGGAGGGGGAGGGGACCGAGAAAGGGTGTGATGAGGCTCCAGTGTCCCTGACACCATATCCCCTACTGAGTCAGATGGAGGGGGGCTGAGCAGGAAACTTGAGCTGTGAAAGGACACTGGTGGGAAAGAAAGACACGGAGGCGTGAAGTGCAGTCGGGGTGTGTGTGTGTGTGTGTGTGTGTGTGTCTCCATCTTGTCTCTGTACGTCTGTTTGGGTGTGTCTGTGAGTCTATCTAAGCTTGTGGAATGTTTCTAAGTCTGCCTCTGTGTCTGTGTGTCTGCACAGACAAGCCTTTCGGTGTTTCTGTGAAGATCTGTGCATTTGTGTGCATTTCTGTCTGTCTCTGCTGCGCTTGTGTTGGTCGGTATGTCCTGGTCTGTTGGCGTTTTTGTGTATGTGTCAGTATGTGCATGTCTCCAGGGGTCCGTGTATTTGTGTGCGTGTGACTGTGGGCGGGAGGGGCCGGTGGACCCCCTTCCCTCACCCCTCAAGCTCATCATGGCCAGGCCACAGTTGGGACCCAGCTCAGCTGGCAAATCTCTGATCTGGTAACTCGCCCCTAACGCTGGAGACCATGGACCAGCAGGACCCACCCACAGACTGTGGGGCTGGCCCTGGGTCCTGAGTCTGGCTGGGTTTGGAGCTGAGAGACTCTGTGTCCCTTACTCCCCTCCTCCAGGGCTGGAGCCAGCTGGAGCCACCCACATTCCACATGGAGCCCCAGCCAGGCCGAGTGAGGACAGCCCCCGGGGCCTGCCGTTCCAGGCGGCTGGTACACCAGGCCCCACCCCGGGCCAGTAGCGCTGCTCCACACCCACCCACCGAGGGTGGGGGGCAGCTACTAGACCACAGAGTCTGCCCCTCTGCCTGCAGGCTGGCCTGGGAGGCTCTGGAGACATTCGGGCCTGGGCTGCTGCTGCCTCTCTTGTCCATATGACCTCCAACAACTCATGTACTCTCTCTGGGTCCAGGTCCCCCTTTATGAAATGAGGAGCTGGTGGTGGCAGGAACACAACATACAGTTGTGCAGTTGTGCACTGTGCAAATGCACCTGGTGGAGGTAGGGGAGGCAGAGGCAGCCTGGGTTCTCCCTTGCAAGCTGAGGGCCTTGGTGATGCTTTCTTCCCACAGGAAGTTTGCTCTTTAGGGACCGTGCTTGGGGGTGGGGACACCTTGTTCTAATTCTCACAATTACAATTAGAAAAGCCGCCCTGAGGCACCAGCCTTTTGCACCAGCCCCTGCCCCTCCCTAGGTCGGTGTCCAGGGGTTCATCCAACGCAGACCCCTGTCCATCTGTCTCTAGAGAGAGATCTCTGTGACTGCCTGCTCCTCTGCCCTCCCTTCTTTGAACCATCCTATGCGGGACCCAGAAGAGCCCTGGAGGTCCTGCTCTGGTCTCCTACCCGCTGCATGCTCGCCCCACCCTCCCCCTTCTTTTTCCCAGCTCTCCTGCCAGTGACTGGACACACAGCCACTTCACTGCTCTTTATTTCATTAGGAAAGTAGCAGGGGAGTCCCGGCAGGGACAGGGTGGGGGGTAGGGTCTGTAACCAGCTCCTGTCCTGCCCCGCTGTGCTGGCAAACCTGTGGGGAATGGAGATGAGGCCCGAGGGGTTCCCGGGGTGGGGGTGGGGGTTCTGGCCAACCCCCACCCCCATTTCCCACCCCTCACTCTGAGGCTGGGTCCCCAGCAGGGCTTGTTTGACACAGGGCTGGGGATGTGGGGCTGGCCCACATGGGGCGCCCCTTACCCAGACTTGGGCTCAGCTGGGAGTCATGAAGCGGCCGCTGCGAGGCGGGACTCGATAGAAGGGGTCCGTGGAGATCAGGGTTCTGCAGGGCGGGGAGGGGTGCAGGTGAGGGGGATGTGGGGCGCGCTGGGACCTTCTCTTCTGCCTGCCCCTCCCGTACAGCAGCGCTCAGCTAGGTCAGCCAAGCCACAGACATTTGCCTGCCAACTCTGGGCCATTGTCTTCAAAATGTAATTTTTGAGGAATTGAATTGAGCTGAAAGGAGTCAGAGTGAGGTGGAACCACAGTCCATTCAGCTCTGTTCCCCCCCTCCCTGCAGCCTAGCTGGGAGCTGGTGTGGAGGGGGCCTCTGGGATGGGAATGAGGTGGGCGGGGGGGGGGGGGCAACCAGGCAGGGGGAGGGGTTGCTGGGGTGGGAGGGGTGGGGGACCAGGAAAAGCAGTGAACAAGCCAGAGAGAGGAAATGGGTCTCTCAGACAGACCGACAGACAGATGGAGGGAGGAAGCTGGGGAAAGGCCCGGATGTTTCAAGGGACAGAGGGAGGGCTGGCTACCTTCCCACGTGGGGGTGCAGGTGACGTAGGCTTTCTGTGGGGTTGGGGGTGGCCTCCATGCGGGTGACCGGCTGGTTGAGGGCATAGCCCCCGGGCTTCTGCGGCTGAATGCCCCCTCGAGTCCAGCCTTCTCGGTCCAGACCTTTGGGGATATTCTCGAAGTACCTGCAGCATTGAGGGGGGGTGGGTGTTGCTGGTGATAAGGGGGCCTCTGCCCACCTCTGTAGCTTCTCTGCCCTTCTTGGACGGGGATCTTGGCTCCAGCAGAGCACAAATGGCCTCAAATCCCTCCAGCCTCCTTGCTTTTGCTCATGCTGTACCCTCTGCCGGGCACTCCCTGAGCCCCTGTCTGCCTGGGAACGCTGCTCTGGCTCTGTCCCTGAACTAGACGACCTTCCTTTGCATGGCCCCCTGATGCTGTGCCAGCACTTGGGAGCATAAAGGACTGTGTGCCTGCCGGCTCCCTCTCTGGCCCATGAACTTCCCACGGTGGGGAGTGGAAACCGGCTCATTCATTTCTCTCTAGGCATTCCACTTGGCATCCGTTTTGCTGATGCTCACTAAGCACTGGGCCGGGTTCTGAAATGGCCACACTTCAGATGTGGGCCCCGCCCTTGAATTTATGAAGTGAGGATGCAGGGAGATAAATGAGAAAATCAGTGATTACAACCCTTGGGGAAGGAGCCACGTGCCTGACACCTGGCAGGAGCTCGGGAAAGCCGAGGGGTGGGTGGGAGAAGGTCTGGGCTGAGGGTCTGCTGGAGCTCCAGGAGGAGCACGTTTACCCAGAGAGGTGCAGGGGCACTGTTAGCCCCTGACACCCAGCGGGAGTCTCTTTCCCTCCCCTTCTCCCTCCCCCTCCATGGGAAGTGAAGGAGCCACCTCTGTCACGGATATGCGATATGCGCGTTGTGGCTTGGGCACCACTTCTCTCATCTGAACTTCAAGGTCCCCATCCCAAAGAGGGGGGCCAGCCCCAGGGAAGGGAGGCAACTTGGGAGAATAAGGAGTTGGGGGTCAGTGTGGACACAGGTGACACACGCTCACACAGATGACAGATGTCATGCGAGAAGGTTTTTGTCCAGAAAATTACACCTCCTTTATCCTACTCCTGTAATGCCCTTCCCATCCAGTCCTGGCCCTGGGAGTCCTCCCCATGGTTCTCTGCCCACTTCTTCCTAGAAGCCTTCCCAGATGCTTAGCAAAGAGCTTACTTTCAGCCCAGAGCCTACCCACCATGGACTGGACATAGTATCTTAGCAGATGCCATGTTGCTCTACCCAGACCCTCTTCAGCCCCCATGTTCTTCCCCTGCCCCCCAGCCCGGGCACCAGTGGCCTGCGTGGCATCAGAGAGAAGCACAGAGGAAGGCTGCCCTTGGGCTGCTGGGGCTTGCTTTGCCTGTAGCAAGGAGGTGCCTGGGATCTTTAGTATGGTCCCTGGGGACAGCCCTTAACTACTGATTGATGGATGTGGGGGTATCAGTACCCCAGCTCTCTCTCCCCCCTTGGCCCTCACCATTCCGAGTGTGTGTTTGCACTGTTTTCTAGAGTCTCCCCACTGGATATCCGATTTATAACACGCTGGCTTTGGGCTGCCTTCCTTTCCCCACATGACTTCCCAGCTTCCCCACTGTCCCCAGTAAGGGGTTCGTGCTCAAATCCTTGGCTCAGGGGCTGCTTCTGGGGGAACCCTCATTAATTCAGCGTTGCTCTCCTTCACAGGCTGTGAGCTCATCACGTGTCTGTCTGTGAAACGCATGCTGGCTTCACAGCCCTGGATTTGGACGGGGGTGGGGGGTGCTCACCCTTGGTTGTAAGTGGTCAGGTACCGATTATCCAGGTCAGGGTCATAGGGGTTCCGGAAGTAGCCGGGGTTGTTCAGGCTGAACCCCGTGGGCTCCTGCACCAGAGGTATGGAGGGGACTTGTCAGGTCAGGAGGGGGTGGAGATTTGGGGGTGGGGCTGGGCACCCTGGCCTCACCTTGTTCCCCACAGTCTCCCGGCCCAGCAAAGCAACGTTCGTCTGTTGCACCCGCTGTGGGGGCTGGAACTGCCAGTGGCTCATGCTGCTAGGTTCTGGGCCAGGAGGGGGCACCTGCAGGGAACGGAGCCCCAAGAAAGGTAGAGGGTGGTCAGGGGGAGGCGGCAAGCACAGAGGGCAGGCAGGCAGAGACACACGGAGCCCCAACTTGCACCCAGTCGCAGGACCTCGTCCTTCCCCCTCTAGGCACATGGAATGCCCTCATTTAAAGACACCCTCACTTTCCAGCTCCCAGGCCTTCACCCCTCCCCTGGAGGGTCCAAATATCCTGATTCTTCCCATCCTTAGTGCCTAAATGCCTCTGAGTCCAAGGAACCTCCCTGTCCCCTCCCGTGGGAATGCTCCTGCTCTGAGGGAGCCCCCACCCCACTGAGGGCCACTCACTCTGGGGTTCAGCGTCCTCTCTGTCACCCGGTTGTAGCCCGTTTCCCGCTCGGATCCTCTGGCCAGCACAGGCAGGAACTCGTCCCCCTAAGGCAGCAGAGGGGCCCCTGGCACCAGAGCTGGGCTGCTCCTCCCGCAGTCCTCTGGATACTGTCCTAACTGCCCCGCAGAAGAACCCCAGGCTGTGGGCTCAGACAGCCCCCCACCCCCGCCGGTTCAGCTTACATGGGCGTGGGTCACGGGGAGGAAGTCGGACCTGGTGACGCTCCGGCCAGGAAGGAGGACCTGGAAAGAGGCCCGCAGGGGTGCATTAGCCAGGCAGAGGCAGCTGCCCCGGTCCTGAGTGCCAAGGAGAGCTCACAACACCTGCATATGATTGGGGTAACCAAGGAAAAGGAAGAGTTTGGGGAGTGACAATGCTTAGTGAGAACCAGCAGGCCAGGGCTCTTGTCTGGACTCTGAGTAACATTGGCTCTGCCCCTTCTCCTCTTTGGACCTCAGTCTTCTCATCTGTAAACTGGGGGAGCTGGACCAAAGTGGTCGTTTTTAATCCACATGCGTTCATCTCGTGTTTGAACGCAGGGCTCTGTAGCTCACATTTTCTTAAAAAGCTAGAAGTAGCCCTGAGATTCTAGCAGGCACGGGCCTGACTTACAGGGTCCCCTGGGAGGGCCTGGGAGGGCGACTGGAAGACAATGGGGTTCTTGGCGGACTCTTCGGTGAAGCCAGTCTCTTCCTTGGCGCCAATTGTTTTCTTCTGCAAGAGATCTGCAAAAGACATGGTCCCCCGATACTGCCCCCCCAACCCCAGCCACCCAGCCCCACCCATATGGCCTTCAGAGGCTCTGAGTCCCAGCCAGTGGGGAGGGAGCTGGCTCCAAGGGTCTGGACACCGGATCTCTAGGATCATGGGCACCAGGAAGTCTCCAGAGTCCCGGACAGAGAGGACAGAGAACAAGACGGGAGAGGAGAAGAGAGGCGCAGGAAGGACAGGCACCGACAGGCCTGGAGACAGCTGGGGTCAGGATCGACAGCCCTCCTGAGCCAGTGAGTTGCCCTTCCGGGGTTCAGCGCTAAGGCCCGGGTCAACAAGACTGCCTCTACAGCCTTCTTTCTTTTGCTGGTGACATCTATGTCCCTGGCCAGCTCCATCTGGGTCCCCCAGCGTCTCTCTTTGTGGCTGGGTGGGGGGAAGTGTCCTGGGAGAGAGGCGGGAGCGCAGACAGGTGCCTACCTGGCTGGTTTGAAGGCTCCTTGAGATACTTGGAATTGTACTCCGAGGTCATGAAGCGCGGGCCCTGGAACACAGAGGGGAGAGCACTGGGGCCCGCAAGGTGGACCAGGGCCTGGAGGCGGCTGGTGGCTGTGGTGGCCCTTCAATGCTCCGAGTAGACCCATGCAGTACAGTCCTCGAAGGGAGGGCGGGCACAGCAGGCCTGGTGCAAATCCCTCCCCTACTGGGCAGCAGAGCGCCATACAGCCCACCATAAGTTTCCCGTGACCGTGAAGCCCGTCCCATCCCACACAGGACTCCCAGGAATAAATATGGGCCTCGGGGGCCCAGACAAGGAGGGGGCCCAACATGAGGAGAGAGGCTAAGGGAGTAAAGTGGGTGCTCCCATCACACTTCACGGCCCTGAGCTCGGGGAGTCTGGGTGGGGTTAAGTCCTAAGTCCCAAGACACGAGTAAGGAAACATAAGACGACGTTGATACTGTGTAGGAAATACCAAATATCCTTGGCTCTCCCCAGTTTTTCTAGGTACCCTGAGTCCCCAGGTAGTTGGCTTTTTGGGTGAGTCACAGCAGTGACTGTCTCCAGGAGGGGAAGGAGGTGGGTCTTGTCCCCATCCCGCTCACAGCCCTGATTGGGGGCTGCCCACTCACATGCCGGGCATTCTCCCACTCAATCGAGCCCTTGCCCTGCAGCTGGTGGAGCAGGGGCCCGTCCCTGGGCTCCAGCCCTGTGATGGCCTGCGGCCCGTAGTCTTGGGTGTCAAAATGGACCTTCCTGACCTGGGAGGAGGAATTGGTTGGTCATGTTCCAGGCCAAGGGAGGGCAGTCACATCTTGACTCTGCTTCTGCCCTTAACCCCTACAGAGTATCCATAGCCTGAGGGGTCCCTTGACAATGAAGTCCAATCATGTCCCCCCTCTGCTCAGAACCCCTCAATCATCCCATTGCACTGGGAGTAGAACCCCATGGCCTGAAAGAGACCCACAAGGACCCCGGCTCCTCACTGGGCTCCAGCCACCTGCCTCCTTGCTGGTCTTTGTCACAGCAGATGCTCGCACCACAGGGCCTTTGCACTTGCCATCTGCACTACCTGGAACTCACACAGAGCTGCATTCAGAGGGCACTAACTTCCCTTGAGTCTTTGACTCATGTCTCCACAGCAAGCTCTTCTCCTACCCTCCTGGTTTGCAGTTTTAACCCCTTCACTACTGCTTCACCCCCTGCCTCTTCCCTGTTGCATTTCCCCCCCCAGCACTTAGCACCTTCCTGAGCATCATAAAAGAGATGCTCAGAACATATCAGTTGAATGAATGGATGAATGAACGAATGACTTAGTATCCATTCTACTGCAGGTGATAAGGACCATCATCATAATGATGTTAGAATGAAGAAGATGGGGACAACACGGACAAAAGCATATGTGACATTGGTGGTGAGGAGGGTCATGTGGTCATGTGATGTGGACACCATGGAGATGTCAGTGGGATGGTGGAGACCATGGGATGGGGATGGTGTTGGGGTTGGGACTGGAGATGGGGGAGGCAGAAGTGATGGCAGTGACGGGGACGGGGATGGAGGTGGAGGGGAGGTGATGGTGCAGGTGCGGATGGGGACTAAGGCGACACAGGTGGGCAGACTCCCAGCCTGCATATGGCTCCTCTGTGCCCAGGCATCTCAGCCTTGACCAACTCTTGGCAGCGCAGTCCCACCCTGCTGGAGAGATCCTCACTCTGTCCACCACCCCCCGGCCCTTCCTCCAGCCCAGCCTCGGGGTCCCACTGACCTCCTTAGTGGGGGTCGCTGCACTGGGCTTCTCCCGAGAGTAGCCAGAGCTGGTCTGATGCATGTTCCAAGGCAGTGGATATTTGCCATCCGGCACCTCCAGGGGGCGGTAGCTCTGATTGGTCACTGACTGGAAATTGTGGCGGACTTGTTCTCTGAGGGTGGGGTGGGAGCCGTGTATGACCAGGGTCACCTGGGAGCTGCTTATCCCTGGAAGCTGCCCACTTCCCCCAAACCTCCCCCAGGTGCCTCAGGAGTCCACCTGCCTTGGGGCCCCAGCTGGGAGCCATGCCCTGAGTGCCCCAGGACCCCAGACCCAGGCCTGGCAAGGTTCTGGGTCTCTGTGTGTGGAGCCCGCAGCCAGTCCGATGAGCTCCAGTGCCCCTGAGCACTAAGGCCCAGCGGCGCAGAGAGGGAGAAGGGCTTCCACAGACCGTACCCCATGGCTGGGTTGTCCAGGGCATCGAGGTTGGCGTGGTAGGAGACCACAGGCCGGTAATTTGATCTGTAGCCTGTGCCTTCATGGCTGCCCATGCGGGGCCTGAATTCCTCCCGACCTGCCAGAGAGGAAGCCAGGAGACAAGACGGGCCCACGGGGCAGGGGAGTGAAAGAGCAGTGAGCAGGGTTTCCCAGGCAGGGCCAGAAACACCCCCAACTCCCACCCCACCTCAGGGCCCAGGGGTCCTTGGGATGGAGAAGGCATAGAACCAGGGACTGGAGCAAGAGCCGTGAAAGCCTGGCCCTTTGAGACTGTGGCAGCAGGGAATGGAAAGGATGGAGTAGGGACACGGTCAGCGTGGCAGAATCACAGGACGGCTGCAGGGGAGGGGCAGCGGGGCCAAGCCAGCCTGGACATGGTCCCCGGGGGGCTCAGGCAATGGATCGGTTTGTCGTGCTGGGGTCCCTCGGAGCGTGTGATGGGCCAGAGGCGCTGCTCGTCTCATAGTGGGAGGGCCTGCCCCCATCCGGCCCCGAGTCCTGGGGTGGCTCCAGCACAAAGGGGCGCTCACCATAGGCTGTGCAGTAGCTGGTGGCGTAGAATTTCAGGGGGTCCGTGCAGCCCCCCGAACTCATCTTCACATACGGAGAGACAACGCCCAAGGGGAGTTTCCCCGTCATGGTGCTGGGGGGCAGGGCCCCGGCGGGGCGCCTGAGGAGGAAGCACAAGGAGCCCCATCAGCTCAGTAGCCCAAGGGCCCAGAGTCTGCCTCAGGCCCGGGCTGCAGAGGCCCCAGGGGTGACGCTCGAGCCCCACCCAGCCAGTGCCGTCCCCCCTGCAGCCCAAAGCTCTCTCCACTGACACCGACACCCCACACTGAAGGAAGGACTGGTCACCTTCGGCACCTAATCATATACTGATTCCACCTTCCCCACACCTTGTTCTCTCCCCAGTTCACAGCCAGGAAACTCCAAGTGATGAAAGATTAGCTCATAATGGGGGGTGGGGTGGGAGTGGGGAGCCAGGATTCAGGCCTGGGGTGTCTGACTCCCCGCACTTGACCTTAATCCCCTCATGGCCTCCCCTGGGGACTGAATGGACAGACACCCTCCCAGCCCGGCCCTGGAGCTCACTGCCAGCCCCGGGCTCCTTGTGCCTCCCTCAGCTCGCCCCGGGGGGCCTTGCAGAGGGATGTTGGCTCGGCCCTCCTGGGTTCCAGCCGAAGCTGGCCCCACCCTCACCTGCCCTCTGCTGTGGCTCTGAGGTCTGGGGAGAGGCTGCAGGAGGCAGGCGCTGCCCCAGAGAAGCCCAGGCCCTCTGGGAGGTGGCCAGGCCAAGAGAAACAGTGTGTCACCTAGCAACCGGTGCCTAGCAACAGCGTCCCCACGCCTCAGAAGCCCTTCTAGGGCCAGGGCCCATGAGAGGCAGAGCTGGCCCTGATGAAGGCAGTTGCGGAGGGCCTAGGCCTTGCCTCCTCGGCACCCCCCCTCCACCCCCTACGCCCCAGTCTCCAGCTTCCCCCTGACAGGGCTGGGCAGAGTTGCTGTCTTCTGAGTGACAAGAAATAAAAGATAATCTCGAACGATCCCTCTCCCACTTATTAAGTATCCACTTCTCAGCAGACACTTTATATCCTTCGTGGCCAGTCCTCCGAGTGGCTCCTCTAGGTGGCTATTATTATCCCTCTGTTCACCTGGGAAAAATGAGGCTCAGACAAGCCGTGTCTTGACGAGCCAGAGATCTCGAAAACATCAGGAAAAAGAAGAGTTGAGACTCAAATGTGGGTGGGCCCGGATCCCACTTGTAAGCCTCTCGGGGAATTATCCTGTTTCCTGTGTCCTGCTAGAGCCAGATCGGTGCCAAGCTCTTCCACACACTCTTTTTAAAAAGATTTTATTTATTTAGGGGCCCCTGGGTGGCTCAGTTGTTGGGCGTCTGCCTTCGGCTTGGGTCATGATCCCAGCATCCTGGGATCGAGCCCCACATCGGGCTCCCTGCTTGGCTGGAAGCCTGCTTCTCCCTCTCCCGCTTCCCCTGCTTGTGTTCCTTCCCTCTCTCGTTGTCCCTCTTGCTGTCAAAGAAATAAAATCTTTAAAAAAAAAAGATTTTATTTATTCGTCAGAGAGAGAGCCAGAAAGAGAGCATAAGCAGGGGGAGCAGCAGACAGCGGGAGAAATGGGCTCCCTGCCAGGACCCTGGGATCATGACCCGAGCCGAAGGCAGACGATTGACTGAGTCACCCAGGCGTCCCTTCCACACACATTATTACCTCGGACAATCCCCAAGCCACCCTGTGGCCAGGTACTAGGATTACAGGGCCAACAAGCCCCAGCAGCTAGGAGTGTGGCTCAAACCTCAAACCTCTTACCGCCCCCAATTCCTCATCTTCACCGAGGGCCGTGACCTGTTTTTCAGGGGTGCTATGCTCAGTCCATTTTGCAGATGGGAAAGGTGAGGCCCAAGAACACTGACCAGGCCTCAGAGCTGGTGAAGAATTACAATGGCAGTGAGCCAAGCCCATAGCCCCTGCCCCCTTTGAGCCAGCCCATTTGCCCCACAGGGCTTTGAAGCCTGTAACTGTTTAACAAGTGGATCTCTGGGGATGGGGTGGGAGTGGGGCACCCGGATGGGTAGCATTTGCCACATTTCTGTGGTGTAATTCCTCCCTGCATGGCTGCTTTCAAACCACCAAGGCAAGGTCACCGAGCAGGGAGTTGGAAAGTCGTACTCAGCCCCCTATGGGGCTGCCACCGTATAGAATTCACGTCATACAGATCCAGTAGACGGAAGTGACCTTGAGACCATGAATGACGGACAAATATAGTAATATAATAAGGAGATGATGACTTTGAAGTATTTATTACCTTCAAGTTTGGGGGTTTTTTTTTTAGATTTTATTTATTTTTATTTATTTGACACATTGAGAAAGAGGGAGAGGGAGAGCGCAAGCAGGGGGAGCAGCTGGCAGGGGGAGGAGCAGACTCCACTGAGCAAGGAGCTGGCTATAGGGCTCGATCCCAGGACCCTGGGATCATGAGCTGAACTGAAGGCAGATGCTTAACCAACTGAGCCACCCAGGCGCCCCTTAACAAAATCTTTAAGAAGAAAGAAGAAGAAGCTGCAAGGTCACAAGTGAATGCACACAGTCCTGCTCTCCCAGTCGAATGACAGAGGCTCAGGAGAGCCCCACCCATGAAACACAAGAGAGGGAAAGACCTCCATGGGCGGTTGGGACAAAGGGATGGAGTGGCCTTCCTCCAAGGGTGCAAGAGTTCAGACTCTGAAGCCAGTGGGACAAGCCCCGGCTCTACCACTCACCAATGAAGAGTCAATGGGTTGTGCCTCGGTTTCCCTTTCTGGAAATTGGTACCTACCTACGGGGTTGTAAAGCCCTCAAAATACATAAAGTCCTGGAAATACTCTGTGCCCAGTGTCCAGCAGGTGCTAGGTCTGCACCAGGTGGAGATGAGGGAGGGCTTGCCACCTGGAGGGCCCTGCAAGGGCAAAGGTGGGTAGCGCTGGCAGGCCAGGGGTGGTGATGGGTCCCAGGTAGCTGGAGCACTGTGTGGGGAGGCACTCAGCGGGGAGAGGCTGTGCCAGATTTTCCTTTTAGCAGCTGGCGGGACAGAGGAGGTGGTGAAAGGTTTGAAATAGTTGGTAACGCTGTGAGGGAAACTCTGGAGCTGCTGGGGACAGCCTGGCCTGAAGCCCACAAAGGATGGGGCTGGAGGGCGGGTGTGGAATTCTGGGAGGTGTCTGCTCTTAGACTGAACTCCCATTAGGTCTGGGTTCTCAGTGGCTTGTCGGTTTGTTTTTGTTTTTGTTTTTTGCTGTGGGGCGACACCCAGCGGCTGTCACTGGAAACTGCAGAAGATGCAGCAGGTGGAGCCCTCATAAGGCTGGGGGGCTCGGAACTGAGGAGGGGGCAGAGCCACTATCTTCTCAGCCACGGACCACTCTGCCTCGCCTGCCCTCCAGAACACAAGGGGCCGACCTGGCAAGGAGTGCTCTGGGAGGGCGAGGGCCAGAGCCTACAAGCAACAGGAGACTAGGGGCTGCTCACCAGGTGCCGGTCTGGGCAGTAGTCAAATTGCTGTGTGACTTTTGGACCTCTTGGCTAGAGGCCCATTTTCCTATCTACAAAATGAAGCAACAGACTAAATGACCCTTCCAGATTTTAAGCAGGAAATCCAGGGCCCACCTCAGCCCCTCTTTCCATAACTGTTCCCATTTATTAAGCATTTTCCGTGCAGGTGCCGAGCTGAGCCGTCTCTTCACTCCAGTCCAACCCTACGAGCAGGGACTATTGTTATTGCCACCGCTTTACACATGAGGAAACTGCCTAGGCCTCATGAGCAGGAAGGGGTAGAGCCAGCTTTGACTCCAGAATCCACACCAAGCCCTGCTAAAACATGCTGGCAAATTCGCTGTGAAGTGCTGGGACTGTAGCAGTAGACTCTAACACCATTCGGTTGAGCTCAGTGATTTTCCAAAGGGACAGACTGCTCTGGCCAGATGGGTGACCTCTTTCTCCATTCTAGACCTGCCCCGTCCTGAGCAGTAAAATTCAGCCCTGTTTCCCTCCTGCAAGAAGGCACAGCTGCAGACACCCTGGGGCTGGCCCCAAACACCAGCAGCTGCCTCGCCTCTGAAGCCTAGAAGACTGAGGCTCAGGAACCAGCTAGAGGATTTAGGGGCCCTGGTGCCCAGAACTCCATAGCTGGGACCACTGGGGGAGGGCCCTGACGGGCATCCAGGGCTAGCGTGCCCCACCCTTTGCTGAGTCCTGAATGGGGACAGACATCTGCACTCTGGGCTCTGGGCTCTGTGAGCTTTAGGTCCCTAGAGGAGTATCAACTCAGGCGAATGAGGCAGCACACCACTGAGCAGGTGTCATTTGACTTTGATTGACGTGTGTCTTCATGACAGACCTTGGAGGGCAGGGCCAAGTTTGCCAGGAAGAGAGGTTCAAGGAGGGAAAAGCTTCCTAACGCACCCAACCTTCTAACGGGGGAACAGGGTGCCCTGGGGGAGGAGTAAGCTCTCCATCACAGAATCAAGCAGAAGTTTGAATTCCCATGAGTCTGGATGACAATAACACCAAACTCTCTTTTGGGCTGTATTTGGTACCAGGCACTGTTCTAAGCGATTCACATGTATTAACACATTCAAACCTGATCACAGTGAGGTGTGTTTCTCAGGGGGTTGGGTAGCATCAGCCCCTGGATTTTACAAATGATGAAACTGAGACACAGAGAGGCTGCTTCACTTGTCCAAGGTCACAGAGCAAATAGGGGAGGGCTCATTATTTGAATCCAGGCAGGCTGGCCCCAAGGGGAAAGCTGGTGGCTGCTTTGATGTTGCCTCGTGGGTTGAACTAGAATGTTCTCCAAGCTCTTTTCAAAATCTGAGTTTTGATAGCAGTTTTCTTTTTTGAAACTTGTACCTCCCTTACCCTCTCCCGCACAGAGCTCCTTGGTCGGTGCTGGGCGCCTCAGTGTAAAAATCCACAGAAGAAAGGTTTAAAATCATCCGAACTGGCCAAGACGACTGAGAGGCAGGAAGCGGGCCTCTGGGGTGCAGCTGAGTGGGAGGCTGGGGTGGCGCCGAGAGGGGACTTGGTTATCTTTTTTTAAAAAATTGTGGTAAAATACACCTAACCGAAATTTCCCATTTCAACCATTTTAAAGTGCACGGTTCTACGGCATTAAATATGTTCATGATATCACACGGCTATCACCAGCATCCATCTCCATAACTCTGCCAACTTCCCAAATTAAAACTGCGCCCATGAAACACTCCTCACTCTCTTGTCCCCTGTCCCCCACCAGGCCCCAGCAACCACCCTGCTACCTTCTGCCTCTATGAATTAGACGGCTCTCAGACGGCCTGTAAGAGGGATCATACACTGTGTGTCCTTTTGTGTCCGGTTTAGTTAGCCTAGCATCATGTCCTCGAGGTTCATCCCCAATGTAGCCTGTATCAAAATTTCCTTAAAAAAAAAAAAGGAAAAAAAAAGGGGGGGGGGCGCCTGGGTGGCTCAGTGGGTTAAAGCCTCTGCTTTCGGCTCGGGTCATGATCCCAGGGTCCTGGGATCGAGCCCCACAACAGGCTCTCTGCTCCGCAGAGAGCCTGCTTCCTCCTCTCTCTCCCTGCCTGCCTCTCTTGCCTGCTTGTAATCTCTGTCTGTCAAATAAATAAATAAAATCTTTTTTAAAAGGCTGAATGGTATTCCATTGTGTGGACATACCACACACTGCTTATCCATTCAGCCGTGCATGGACCCTTGGGCTGTTTCCACTTCAGCTTATTGTGAATCGTACTCCCATGGACACGGACGCACAAATGCCACTTTAAGTGCCTGCTCGCATCTCTTTGGGGTGTAGACCCCTTGGTGGGAGAGGAAGAAGCAGGAGGGCTCCTGTCTTGAGGGAGACCAGGTCACATCCCTGCTCCTCTCTGACTCTCTTCTAGAACTTGGCTTTGCTGTCCAGCTCTGGCACCAATGGGGCTGTGTGACTTTCCTTAATTAACAACCCTCTCTGGTCCTGCTGCCTGTGAAAAGAGGGGCGGGGTCGGAAAAGAAGAACTTGTCTCAAGTTGGAGATGTGTTGTTTGTTTTGGCCTCAGGGCCTTGGAACTCTTTCTTCAAACAGACCTGGAAATGAGGGTTGGCTCCACACCGTCATCTGTGCCACAGCCGTAGCGGTACCCCAGCTCATTCTCTCTCCAGGTCCTTCCTCACCGCCAGAAACTGAAATAGCCTGAGTCTGATGGCCTAAGCCCACACTCTCTCTCGGTCTCTCTTTTCCTAAAAGGGAGCAATTCCCTTGATGACCTGAGCACTCTCTCTCCGCCATGCCCGCACGACCTCTTCTGGTTCCCTTCCCCCGCAGGGGGACGTTTCCTGGAAGAACTCTGGCGTGCCTATTTGATGGCTGTACCGTTTCTGTTCTGCTTCTTTTACTGTCTCCTCTGGGTGAACTGGTTGATCTTGCACAAGGTTTAAAAATTCATGACTCCCGGGGAAGATGAAATGAGACAGAGCAGAAAACAAGAACACAATTCCAGGGCTCCAAGGGGATGAAGATATTCTCGGCAGTGATCAACAAGGAATTCGGGGCAGGGGTCCAGAGCAGTTCTGGATACACAGAGATCTGGGCTCAAATCCTCCCGCCCTGTGCTCTTGGACGCCTTTAATTTCTTGACGTCTGTTCCCTTAGGTGTGTGATGAGGTCACTGTGGTGAGGCCTCACAGCAGAACGCACACAGTTAGGCTGGGGGATTCAGAGAGACACCTGTACGTGCTTAGCACCCAGGCCAGCCCAGAGAAAGCACTCAGTAAGTGTTTGGGATGAGTCTACATTTCCCAGCTTCCCCTGCGGTTAGATAAACACAGTGTGTCCCGTTCTGGGGGGTCGAGAACCACTACTCCCAGCCGGAAGGAGTTAGAAGTGGCTCTGTGTGTGTCGGGTGGGGGGTGGTGAAGACCCCGTGCTGGGACAGAAGAATAAAAGATGGGCGCAGCCTGGGTCATTGAGTCACCACACAGAGGCTGACTGCCTGAAGAGCCTCTGTCACCATGCCCTGCAGTGTTCTAGAAGGGGCTGCCCAGCCAGCATGAGGCCGGGTATGAAGACAACACAGACGTCATGCCGAGCTCCCCACGGGCCTGACACACACACACACACACCATAAGCCAGCTGTCTGGGGCCATCACCATCAGGGCTGGTTGTTAGCGCAGCACAACCTAGCCCGTTTTAACTTGGAAGCATTATAATCTTTAAACACTATTATTTCAGAATTAATCGCAAAAGGTTGGGGACTACATCGAACACCGGCCATCCTTCCAGTCCTCGTTGCTAACCCTTGCCGTGTGTGGTAACCGTACACTGAAAAGGCAGAGCCTGGATCACTTGGCCACCCCAGGAAGGGCTGCGCTGTTCTCACTGAACTTGGCCCAAGTGAGAAATGAACTTTGCTTTGTTAAGCCCCCGAGATCAGGAGGTTTCTTTACGACCATAGTCTAACCGGCCAGGTGCCCTTCTGCTCCAGACTCACCATGAACCATTTAGAGATGCTCCAAACATGCCCTGCATTCTGTCGGCCCCCTTACCCCCCGCGGTTTCCCTCCGCCTGGAGCGCCTTTCCCGGTGCCAGTGGTCTTCCTAGAGCCCGGATCTGCGCGAGTCACTTCTCTGTCAATATCACTCAGCCCCGGAAGTAGCCTCCAGGAGGTGCTGGGGTGGGTGCAGGCCGCAGGCACCCCAGGAGCGTGTAGGGTTCCCAAAGGGGACACACTCCCTGATGTTTTAGGACGGACAGAGACAGACAGGTTTTTAACAATTTATAAACTGAAATCACCGAGTAATGGGAACAGTACATACAGGGAGCGTGCCAGGCTCTTTTCTTAGGAGAAGGCAAATGTGCAGAGGACTTAGAGGAGGACGGGCGGGGAGCCATGCAGCCCGGCTTTACGTGCGATGGCCCCCAGCTCGCCAGTGGAGTGACCTTGGGCAGCTGGCGTGGCTTTTGGGCACCTCTGGTTCCCAGAAAAGGCGGGGTGACCAGGGTGCTTCTGCCTTTCTCTAGGAGGCGTAAGGGAACTAGTTGAGAGGCGTGCCTCCCACGATAAGCACATCTCGCTATTCTTAGTCCCGGGATAAAACTAAAAGAGGCGTGGTCTTGGCTGTCCTGACACTGACCAGGACACTGACCACGCGGCCACGCGGCCCTCCCGCCACATGGTGGACAGGCACCGCAGGTGGTGGGGATCACTGCTGCGAGTTTCCAAGCACTGACTATGTACACGCATCACCACAACAAACCCTCCTGGACACTGACGGTCATTTTTTTTTTTAAGATTTTATTTATCTATTTGACAGAGAGGGGGAGCACAAGTAGGCAGAGCAACAGGCAGAGAGAGAGGGGGAAGCAGGCTCCCTGCTGAGCAGAGAGCCCGATGCAGGGCTCGACCCCAGGACCCTGAGATCATGACCTGAGCTGAAGGCAGAGGCTTAACCCCTTGAGCCACCCAGGAGCCACCCCCCCCCACCGACGATCATTTCTTATGTGCCAAACTGATAAGTAATTGTATCAGAAAGACAGTTAACATCTTTCGCTCTCTCCACCTACATACATATGGGCTGTTGGCATTCTCAAAGCTAGTTAATGTCACGGTTTAAAAAGAGAATGGCTTTTTTGATGGAAAACTTGATTTTCATTTTAGATGTAAATCATACTAGGAAACCAAGAAATCTTTTGTGATAGACCAGTCCTCGCCAGTCTCATTTTTTTCAGTGAGGAACTTTCTTTTTTTTTAGGAACTTATTTTTAAATATGAATTTTTGTAACTCAATTAGACTACTTTTAGCTGCATTTAATTTTCATTTGAACATTTATTTAAAATTTTTTAAAATTCCGGGCACCTGGGTGTCTCAGTCGGTTAAGCAGCTGCCTTCTGCTCAGGTCATGATCCCAGGGTCCTGGGATGGAGCCCTACATGGGGCTCCCTGCTCAGCAGGGAGCCTGCTTCCTCCTCTCCCTCTGCTGCCCCTCTGCCTACTTGTGCACTCTCTCTCTCTCTCTCTCTGTCAAATAAATAGATAGAATCTTTTTAAAAATAAAATATTTAAAACTGCAATATGTAGTTTTGTTTGTTTTCACAGTTACAGACGTGATTTTTGACAAAGATGCCACAGGAAGCCAATAGGACAGGAAGTCTTTTTAATAAATGATGTTGGAATAACTGGGTTTCTCTATGGAAAGAGAAAAGAGCCTCCAACCTTACCTCACACCATATCTAAAAATTCATTCAAGATATAAAGGTACCTTTGTGACTCAGAGAGAAGCAAAGGCTTCTGAAACAGGTCACAGAAAGCAATAACACCATCAAAGGAAAAGCTGATAAACAACTTCATCAAAACTGGAAAGTCTGGCTTTTCCAAGGACCCTGGGAAGAAAAGGAACACACAGCTCCCCGACTAGGTAAAAAAATACCTGCAAACATATATTGGCAAAGGACTGATATACAGGATGTATAAAGAATTCCTACCATTCAATAATAAAATGACAACAACCAAATTTAAAAGTGGGCAAGAGGCTCGAGCTGGCATCCCACGAAAGAAGACATATGGCGGCACCTGGGTGGCTCAGTTGGTGAAGCATCTGCCTTCGTCTCGGGTCATAATCCTAGGATCCTGGGATCGAGCCCCACCTAGGACTCTCCGCTCAGTGGGGAGGAGCCTGCTTCTCCCTCTCCCTCTGCCTGCTTGTGTTCTGTCTAATAAATAAATGAAATGTTAGGAAGACATCTGAGTAGCCAGTAAGCACATGAAAAAAAATTCAACATCATTCGTCGTCAGGGAACTGCAAAGGAAAACCACAGGGAAGTGCCAGTTTCTACCCACAAGGATGGCTAAGTTTTGAAGGACTGACTGACATCAAATGCTGGCAAGCTTGTAGGGCAGCTAGATCTCTCGTACATTCCCCTGGAGAATGTAAAAGTGTACATCTGCTTTGGACCATAAGCTGGCACTTGCTTTTCAACTAGACCTACACCTACGGATGACCTAGCAATTCTACCTCTAGATATTTACTGAGAAATAAGAACATTCGATCATAAAAAGAATTGTCTGGAACCCAGTACCAGAAGGAGCTCAGGTGCCCATCCATGGAATGAATACGCAAATGGGGTAGAGTCATTTGACATGATACATTCGACTCAACAATAAACAGGACCAAATACCAAGGTGGGCAGTGCCAAAAACATTGTGCTGACTGAAAGCACACACAACCAGAAGAGTACACACCACACGATTCCATCTTTATGAAATTCTAGAACAGACAAAGCTAATCTATGGTGAAAGAAAAGGTCAGAGATATGGTTGCCTGGCGTGTGAGGAGGCGTGTTGTAGGGACTGACCAGGGTGAAACAGGAAAGAACTTTCTAGGGTGATGGTAATTCCTGTTTCCTGATAGGAGTCTGGTGTGGGCACCTGCCAGAAGGCAGCACATGTACACTTAAGATTTGGGCATTTCATTGTATGTAAATTTTGGAGCAAAAGAAAACAACTTTAAATATGTGTGTCTAATTAATGATATGTGTTCCACAATATTTAAGGGAAGCATTCTGATATCTATCATTTTCTTTGAGATGAATCAAAAAGTAGATGGATTAATGATTAATGGATTAATTAATTTCCAGCCCTCCAGAAAGGGATGGAAAGATGGGCAGATACACAATGAATCAAGCAAGTAAAAAGTTAATGGGAATCTAAGTGACAGATAGGACATACAGTTACTTGCTGTAAAACTCTTTCGGACATTGCTGTATATATGAATTTTTTTCTAATACGTTAGAAAAATTCCACATTTTATGTATTTGAAAAAAAATTTTTTTGAAGTAGGCTCCCCGCCCAACATGGGGCTTGAAATCGTGACCCTGAGAAGAGTCGCGTGCTCTACTGACTGAGCCGGTCAGGTGCCCCCAAAGTATTTGTTTTTATAGCTACTTTGTTAGTTTTGGCAAGTGATGCCATTGATACAGTTTTTCCCATTTATAGCTGTGATGTAAAGTTTCTTTTCAAAAATTAATCTGTTTAACTAAAGAGGGGACTCAACTTAAGGACGACAGTAAGGAAATATTAGTATAGATGGGGCATGGATATGGCAAAACTCAGGAAGGCAAGGAGAGGACGGGGTGTCTGGGACAGGCGGGGTGTTGGGAAGTACACGGCAAGATCTGGGGAAACCTGAATTTCCCTCCTGTCTCGCTGCTTCCCGGCTGTGTAACCCACCCACCCTCACTTATGATTTTTTTTTTTTTAAGATTTATTTGTTCATTTGACAGACAGAGATCACAGGTAGGCAGAGAGGCAGGCAGAGAGAGAGGAGGAAGCAGGCTCCCCGCTGAGCAGAGAGCCCAATGCGGGGCTTGAGCCCAGGACCCTGGGACCATGACCCGAGCCAAAGGCAGAGGCTTTAACCCACTGAGCCACCCAGGCGCACCCCCCCTTACGATATTCTTAATAACACTTTCTTTTCTCTAGCTTACTTCATTGTAAGAATACAGGATATAGTACATATACCATACAAAATACATGTGACCGACTGTTTATCTTACCGATAAGGCTTCAGTCCACAGTAGGCTGTTAGCAGTTAGGTTTTTGGTTGAGTGAAGAGTTGTATGCAGGTTTTCAGCCCCACGTTGTTCAAGGGTTGACTGCGCCGTGGGTCTGACCCAGCAAGATGTACTAGTCCGAATAGGATAGGCTGTAGCGAGGGAATGAATAAAGCACAAAATTGCCCCAATTTGAGAGCCACTGAAGCAATTTGAGAGTTTAGGCGCCCCCGTCCCTGGTGTAGGCACCCCATCTAGAGCATGGGTTGGATGTCTGTGGCAAGGTACCAGCCACACTCAGGTCTCTCTTTTCTGTTTTTAAGATTGTATTTGTTTAACAGACACAGCGAGAGAGGAAACACAAGCAGGGGGAGTGGGAGAGGGAGAAGCAGACTTCCCGCAGAACAGGGAACAAGATGTGGGGCTCGACCCCAGGACCCTGGGACGGTGTATGAGCTGAGCCGAAGGCAGATGTTTCACTGACTGAGCCCCCCAGGCGCCTAGTCGGGGTGTTTTGTTTGTTTGTTTGTTTGTTTTATAAATTTCATTTATTTGACAGAGACCACAAGGAAGCAGAGAGGCAGGCAGAGAGAGAGGAGGAAGCAGGCTCCCCGCCGAGCAGAGAGCCCGATGCGGGGCTCGATCCCAGGACCCTGGGATCACGACCCGAGCCGAAGGCAGAGGCTTTAACCCACTGAGCCCCCCAGGTGCCCCTCGGGGTGTTTCTAAGGGCCAGGCCTGAAAGTGGCTCTCCTTACTTCTGCCCGCGCCCGACCTGCCGGTCCCAACCACGCAGCCCCGGCCTTACGGAAGGCAGGCTGGGGCCATGTCGTCTCCCTGCTTGGTCGGGAGGAAGTGGCAGTGGGGCGGGTGGACACGGTAGTCTCCGCTGCAACCCCACCTTCTGTGTGCCAAACCGGGCAGTCTTTCTTCTCACGCATGGCACACTCACATTCTCCCCAAGGGGCGCCACCTGAAGTCCTGTCCAGTCCCTGCACCTGGCTCGAAGCCTGGGGTCTCCAGTGACACTGGTGCACCAGCCTCTTCCCATCCCATGCAGCTCATCCAGGCCCGGGGACCCACGACTGGAACGACAGGCATGAGGACGCTGGGGGGCCCATCCAGTGTGGGGCGGGGACAGTGCAGCACGGAGGCTCCTTTGTTCGCTGGTCCTGCTTTGCAGGGGATTGCGCTCACTGTTGGCATTGGCCCAGCTCTTCTATCTGCAGGCATGGGCATGGCACGGCCTGTCCCCCGGGGGGCTGCGGACTCGCCCTCCTGCTCATGCCATAGCTGCAGACTGTGGCACCCGCAGCTCACGGTTCTGTCGGCAATACAACTTGTCACAGACCCACTTGCTTCTAGTCAGTTCTGTGCCCCCACAGTCACACTCACGCGAAGTCTTTTCCCAGACAGTTCTAGCACATAACCTGTCTTGCTGGTTCCCCTCCATACCTCTCCTCTCCTCGATGGCTGTCTTGAGGGTACTTGGAATAACAAAAAGGAAATATGCCCTAGTCTGGTCCTGTCCTGAGGCACTTTATCCGAGGGAAAAGCTTCACTGGGTTTTTGTGGCCCTCAATTTTTTTTTTTTTTTTAATCTCATCTTTTTTTACTTAGGGCATAGAAGATTTTTCAACCCTGGAAGGCCCTGGATCTCTGGATTCTGTTTCCCTTCATTACTACTTGAACACCACATTAATTCTTTCCTGAGCTCATCTCTTCCTCGTAACTCTCCTCCAAATGCAGACAGAAGTAGCCGACAGAGAGGACTAGCTTCTGGCTTTCCAACCTCTTCTCCATGGGTTGGCAGCTTGGAAGGCATGTGGGGTTCCTCTCAAGTTAGAGAACGTAATAGGTTTACCAAATTTTGTAAATGTGTAATGTAGTGAAGGCCATTACAGTGCATCTTTAAAATTAAAGTCTGGGCATCTTTAACTGCCTTTTTCTACTTGAGTTGGGAGACACATTATCTAGTGCAATATCTACAAAAATTTCTCACGTCTGTGGGACCCTGATGAGAGGGTGGAAGCCAGGAAAAACAGGAGAGTGAGGGTCCTGCTCACAGGGGCCTGGCATCAGAGTCTCTGGCTCGGAGGAGCCAGCACTGGGCTGTCAGCAAAAGCACAGGAGGCAGGGGTGTGCAAGAGGTTGGGCAACTCATCTCTGTATTCTGGAATGGGGTTTGCGTGGCCCTCCCGGCCAGCCACGCCCAGCAAACAGAGCCAGCTCCAGCTCGGAGGGAAAGGACGGATAGTGACAGGGAGATCCGGAAAGCTTCAAACCTCATCTCTCCTGCTGGAGGCAGGCCTAAAACCCTGGGCAGTTTGAGCCTTGCTCTCTGACTGCCCCCCAAATCCAAAGTGCCTCTCAACTCCAAACCATCATCGGGAGGTGGCACCGGTCCTGCTAGGAGGGCTCAGGGGGTTAAGCCTGGAGCTGCTGAGGCCACGCCGTCATGTCTGCAAGAGTCAGGGCCCAAGGACCCGGCAGGGAACCAAGGGAGGGTCTCTGCGAAGTCCGCACAGCAGTCCTCCACTGACCACGACGAGATCCAGGAGGAGCCAGTCTTGGAGGAGAGCTGGCGATGGCGTTCCTGTTCGCAGGCCATGTAGCCAATGCCATCCGCCCAAGGGCTGCCTTCAGAAGCTTCCCCTCTGTGACTCTGAGCAAGTAGCTTTATCTCATCAGTCCTCACTTTTCTCACCTGTGGAAGGGGAATGACAACCCTACTTATCTCCTGTGACCATGGTGCGCTTTCAGCCGGGGTCCATGTGATGCTCTTAGCAGCGCTGGGCCCACATCAGCAAAGAGCAAGTTGCTAGGTCGACCTAGCAACAGTGTTGCTAAGGTGCCAGGTCCTGTGCGAGGCACCTTCCGTGTGCGACCTCATTTGGTCCTCACACCCACACACGCGGGGAAGTTCCTTTTCTTTCCCTTTTACTAAAAAAGACACAGAGCGGTGGAGAGGTTCAGTTGACGCGCGCGCCCGGCTGATGAATGGACGATCTGGGAGTCTTCCTTCGATCTCTCAAGCAGCTGCCCTTCACTGCCCCGCTCTACCTGCCCTCACCGTGGGTCCCAGCGCATCTCGGAAGGTGAACACTTCTCTCGATACTAACTAAATGACCTGAAATCCACTGGCAAACACAATGCACATCTTAATGTCATCGCTCACTTTACAACTACGGGCTCTGATGGGTCGTTATGTAAGCTGTGCTCACGGCGCCCTTCTTAAAGAAAACATCCTCGTCCTTGGCAGGAGTATCTGGATTCAGGCAAGACCTGGGACGCAGCAAAAGACCGTGACTCTTCTCCCTGTGATTGTGGGTTAAGAGGTGGTAGAGTCTCTGCACGTCTTTCCCTTTCAAGCCTCTTATCTTGGATAGCTTCCACTTCTCTGTAATCCACCTTAAAATGTCAGATTGCTGACAGACCCGTGTTCCTTAAAGCTGCAAGAGCACCCCTTGCCTCAGGCCACCTGTCCCAAGGCCATTTTAGCTGACTGGGGAAGATCTGGCACGCTTTCTCGCTCCCAGAGGGCTCCCTGGGAAACCTGTGTCCCAAGGTAGGTTCACTGTAAGCAGGCGGGCACCGTTCCCTTGACAGCTGCAGGATGGCAGGCCCACCCCCTCAGACACGGCCGGCTGCGCTAATGGGGGGCTGTCGGCTCAGAAGTCTCCCAGACCTGCTGGCCCCTTAAGGCTGCCTGACTTCTGCACTGTGAACCCTTCCTCTTCCTCGAGCCACGGCAGCGTGGCGGATGGACAGATAAATGTGAGACTCTCGACTCTGCCAGCAGAATCTCTTTTCCTGGTGATGTTTAAAAATGTGAACGAGGTTTGTGACTGTGCCCCCCTGGCTGGAGCTACGAGATAGACCAGATAACCTCCAGATAAAGCCCAAAGCCAGAACGAGACACCTCTACAATGACCCCAACAGATCCCCTCCAAGGCACAGAGCTCAGGCAAAGGGGTGTGGCTGATGCACTGGGAAGACTGGGAATAATTGAGACACGAGACTGGGAAGAGAACAGCCTTTGTGAGCCAGTGTGACGGGTCAACAAGGCAGCCTGGGCGACAGAACTCACTTCGGATGGGGCAGGGCCGGGTCCCGGCTCGGAATGAGGTCACTGAGCAGTGAAGTGTCGGACTGAGAGCGATGGGGCAGGCTCCTGTTCCCCACAGATCCTTGGGGGGCTGCTGGCCCTTGCTATATGTTTATTAATTTTTTAAAAATGCGCTGCGACCGGCCTAGTTTTAGTTAATGCCCAATAAAGGGAAAAACTGTTTACATAGCACCCCTGGGTCTGACGCTGAGCAGCTGAAGTTAGCAAGATCCCTCACTTTCCGAGGGGACACAAGCCAGCAGCCTGGGAGGAAAACAATTCTTCAGAAGCATGCCAGTCCCAGGGGACAATGGCAACTGTTGAACATTATGTTAAATGAGACAAAATCAGGATCAGGACACCTCGAACCCCCGGGGGGGAAGGCCCCAGGCTGCCCACTAGGCCGCTGGGGAGGGCTGCAGCAGCATCCGGGAGGGATGGGCAAGTCGCTGCCCATTTGTACACGTCTTACAGTCCAGTGCGCTCCACAAACTCTCCGGCTGCTTAACACCCTCTGCCCAGTGCTTCAAACGAGGCCCCAAGTGATCAGAGTCTGCAGGAAGCCCCCAGGCACGTCCTTTCCAAGGGCCCTGCTTCTGCCTCCCAGCTGTCACTCCCACATCTGCTTCTCGCCCCCAGGGCGTTTTCTGTCTTCCCTGGCTGGTGAGACACCCCCATGGTTCTCAAGTGGGCTCGGCTTTCCCGCCTGCACAGGTGACATGCCAGGCAACTGGTATTAGGAGACGGCTCTTAAGTCTCCGCTGAGGCCTCGACCCAGTGTGGACACTGAATAGCTACTGACAGCCGAGTGTGCTGGGGGCTGTGTAGGAGCGTTGCGAGTTTTCTCTCTTCTCATCTGAAGCTCACAACCAGCTAAGATAAGGAGAGTCGTCACCCCCATTTTACGGATGAGGACGTGGGGGCTCAGGGCAATCAATGCACTCAGCCAGCAGGTGGGCAGCAGAACCAGGATCTGAACCTGAAACCAGTGTCGGCACTGCTCCTTCCTGCGAGCTGCCCTGGGTAGCCACAGGCTTACTTTGGGAAGCATCTCTGTCCCCTTCGTGACACACAGGTTCACTGTCTCAGAATGATCGTGTCTTTGCCCTAACATTGCAAAGCACGAATTCCTAAGCTTCCACCAGTAAAGAGTGATCTAGTGGAAAGTTCCTCCACTTTGGCGGCAGAACTAAAGGAGACTGTCACTTTCTGATGAAACAGCGACTTGACCTTAGACAAATTGCTCTCTGAGCCCACCTTCTCATCTACAAAATTAGCATAATACCACTTGTCCATAGGGGTGCTGTGAGGCTCTCACGGGGTCCCATAAGTAAAAGCTAGTTCTCTTCTTTTCTCTCCTTAGCCAGGGAAACTGAGGGGCAAGGAGGACCGGGAGGAGGCTTTCCAGGAACCCCTCAGCTCCAGGATGCTGGAAGCAGGCACTGCCTCTCCGCATGCATCTCCTGTGATCACCAACCCCGTGCTTATCCACCCCGGCCTGCCTTCTGAGGTCCGCACCTCGGATGGTCCCCGCCCAGCCCGGGGGGCAACAGTGCTGACTGGGTTCCTCAATCCTCTACAGTTCTGCGAGCAAATCCTTCCAGGGAGACCACTGCCAGACACACATTCGTGTCCTGGCCCCAGAACTCAGCACTGCCAACCGATTCATTCTAAGATGTTACTGCTTATGTGTTGTCAATCCGTCAACTACAATCACCGGCAAGACTGTAGAAATACAGAGAAAGCTTGCCATCGTGCCACACAGAATCAATCCTGTGGCTGTCACCTTATATAACTCTGGAGACAAGTGACTGTGGAGTATATGAGGACAGACAGAATTAAAATAATTGTGTGAGGGCCGGGAACTGTGATTTCTCCTTCATCAAATATTCTTTAATATTTAATTATCTTTCAGTGTACAGAGTGAACGTTTGAGAGAAAATCTGATGAGGAGGATGTGGACTCGTCAGCAGAGAGCCCACACATCCCTGCCTGCCACCCTCGCTCTGCCCGCCGTGTCTCTGAAAGAATCAGCTCAGAGGGCTTGGGTCTGCTGCCCCAGGAGGAAGGACCCTACCAGGCGGGGAATGGGGGTGGGGGGGGGAGCAGATTTCACTTGAACAAAGTCCTGCGCTGCTCGGGGAAGCTTACTTCCCAGCCCCCCCAGCTGGCTGCCTCTTTGCAGGGCACACACTTCTGGCGCTACGGTTGAGGTTGAGCACCATCGCGTCCCGACACTGCCCTCCTGTGGCAGAGGCGCGACTCCAGAGACACGGGCCAGAGTGCGGGCAACACCAGCAACTGCTTTTAGGCTTAAAACTAAAGCAACAAAGCGTGAGAATGAGTCACACCCAGTATTTACAAGTCCTGAGAGATGGGTCCATCGTTTGAAGCAAGACAGACGGTACGGGAGGGCTGAGTGTCTCAGGAGAAGCAGGAAGTCAAGGCCGGGGTCTATCCTAAGTTAGGGTCCACGGACGGAGCCCCTATAGCAGGCGGCGGTGCACAGCTCAATGTGGCTTTTCAAAGAGGTATTCCAGATCTGGGGCGCGTAGTCTCTGCTCTTTGTTTTTATTTTTAGCAAAGTCTCTCAGCAGTGCCATGACTTCGTTTTCAAATATTTCTGGGGCTGGTTTTGCTTCTGCAAGACAAGAATGGGCAGAAAGAATGATGTCAGTTAATCCTCAGGCATAAGGACTCTGACACTTGAAACTCTGGCCTTTGCAAAGAACCAGGAGATACAAAGACTGTCTCCAGTCTTCCTCTAAATGCACACATTGGCCTGGAGCGGGAGCGGGCGACCCACGGCTGCCCGCCTGGGTAAACAGCTCTATTGGAACAGCTGCTCCCATCTGTTTACATACTGTCCATGGCTGCTTCTGCACGAGGATGGCAGAGCTGAGTAGCTGCAACAGAGACCATATGGCCACAAGACTGAAATATTTACCGTCTGGCCTTTTATGAACAAGTCGGCTGACCCCAAGCCAGTCCATACTCGGCAGCACGATTTTGCTCTGCACTTGGTATTTCCGTGATTTCTGGGTACTGTATTTTCCCTTCCAGCCTATACGTTTCCTGAGGCGGAAGTCCTCAGTTGTACATGACAGACTAGGAGCTCTACTAACTTCAGCAAAAAGGAATTCATTAGAAGACTGTCAGAGGCACACAAAATGGACACGATCCCGGAGAACTAGATGCGGATGGATAGGCCACAAGGGCATGGACGGCAAAGCCACAGGAGTGTCAACTTGTGGGTGTGCGAGGGGACCCCGTATGCCTGCTTACCTCCCACCTCTCCCTCCACCTGGAGATACTCGCTTAAGATTCCAGTTACAGGGCGCCTGGGTGGCTCAGAGGGTTGGGCCTCTGCCTTCGGCTCAGATCATGATCTCTGAGTCCTGGGATCGAGCCTTGCATCTGGCTCTCTGGTTGGTGGGGAGTCTGCTCCCCCCCCCCGCCCCCTGCCTGCCTCTTTGCCTATTCGTGCTCTCTGTCAAATAAATAAATAAAATCTTTAAGAAAAAAAAAAAGAAGATTCCAGTTACATGCAAAGCCTCCCACCAGGGAAGCTTAGGTCATGTGTCGAGAATGACCCTCCTACCAAGACTATAGTGCTGAGAGAGAGAATTCCTCAAAGCTTAATTCCCCCTCACCCAGCACAGAGCATAGCACCCAGTGGGCTTGGAGCCGGGTTGTGTTTTGTTTTTGTGACCACTGAAGGCCGGGAGGGTGAGGCGTCCCCCCAGGACAGTACAAGTGGGAGAGAACACTGTGCTCATCCTAGCAAGAAAAGCCAAAAAAACTACAAAGAGCGTGCCTTTCTGTGAAGTCATCCGAGAACAGAGGTCACGGGGCAACCAAGTAGAATAAAATCTAAGGGAAGAGAAGCCCCCCGCAAAGGAGAAAGCGCACTTGAGCGCCTGCCTGCCGGAGACAGGGCCCAGGAAGAAGAGACACTGGATACCAGCCGCACAGAAGAGTTCGGCTAAAATGTTTAACCAACTGCTATGAGCCAAGTGGGCGCTAGCCAGACGCCACGGGAGTGCACGCCCTCCAGGCTGTTCTCAGTAAACCTCCAGAGCATGCTCCTGACCAAGACTAGTTCAGAGCAAGAGGTGGGAGAAAGCCTCCCTCACTGGTGCAAGTCAGGAGCAGCGGAGTGGCCAACGTTGCGCAAAAAAAAAAAAAAAAAAAAAAAAAAAGCATAAAGCCCAGCCCAGCCCAGCCTTTCTCCTCTAGGAAATAAAAGCCTTAAGAAACTGGGTGTAGGTCTGCAAATCCTACCTCCTACTTGTTCAAGGACCCATTTGGGATGGTGAAAAGAGAAAAGGAAAAAAAGAAGAAAAATCTCATCCTGTGGGACAGGCAGGGCCACAGGGACTGAAGGTGAAGCAGGATAACGGAGAATGCCCTCCCAACCTTCCTTCCTCCAAGTGGGAAGCAGCAGGAATCTACTGTTGGGGAAAGGCAAGAGAAGTGAGAGATTCCCTTTGAGGCACAGAAATAGGAGGAAGGCTGAAACTGAGGGGAGAACAGGAACACTGAGAAATACCTTCTGGAAACTCAGCCCCTACTCTATGCAGATGGGAGCAAGAGGATGGTGGTGCAGCGAAGGGAAGGAGAGCAGTAACAGAATCTAGGTGAGCTTACCTCCTAACTAGACTGACTGGATGCCATCCTAACAACTTACTGGAAGCATGCCCATTTCTAGGCATAAATACCATTCACTTCACTCTTTACTGTCCTACTTGTAATGTCTAAGACTCAATTAAAGATTATGAGATACGCATGCACACAAAAGAAGAAAAATACAACACACTGTGAAGAGACAAAGCGATCAACAGAAAAAGCCTTGGGGATGACCCAGATGTCAGAACTGTTATGGAATTTAAAGTAACTAATACTTTAGGGTGTCTGGGTGGCTCACTCATTTCAAAGCATTTACCTCAGCTCAGGTCATGATCCTGGAGTCCTGGGACCCAGCCCCGCACCCGGCTCTCTGCTCAGTGAGGAGTCTGCTTCTCCCTCTGCCCTTCCCCCTGCTCACGTGCCCCCCCCCTCTCTGATAAATAAAATCTTTTTTTTTTTTTTTAAAGATTTTATTTATTTGACAGACAGAGATCACAAGTAGGCAGAGAGGCAGGCAGAGAGAGAGAAGGGGAAGCAGGCTCCCCGCCGAGCAGAGAGCCCAATGCCGGGCTCGATCCCAGGACCCCGGGATCATGATCTGAGCCGAAGGCAGAGGGTTTAACCCACTGAGCCACCCAGGCACCCCTGATAAATAAATCTTTAAATCTTTAAATAAATCTTTAAATAAAAAATAACTAAAATATTAAAGGCTCTACCAGGAAAAAGTAGACAAAATGTAGGAACAAATGAGCAGCTCGACTACAGAGCTGGAAAGTATAAAAGCCAAATGTAAATGTTAGAACTAAAACCACAGTAGCAAATAAGCAGATTGCCCTCAACAAGCTCATCGAGAGACTCAACACTGCAGTGCAGGAACGAACTGGCGAACTAGAAGACAGATCAGTCTCACCTGCTACAAACTCCCCAAACTGATACAGAAAAAGAAGACTTAAAGACACAAAACAGAATCTAGAAGCTGGAGGGTACAAGTAAACAGTGTATGGGAGCCTACACGCCCAGAGAACCCAAGCAGGAAAAATACCAAGAACAAACATCAAGACAAATCATATTTAACACATAAAAACCAAAGATGAAATGGTGTAAACATTCAGGCAGAAAAGAGACATTACATTCACGGGAATAAAGAGACACAATAGAGTTCTTGTCAGAACCTACACATACCAGGAAACAGCTCACGGTAATGCTACAGGAATTGGAAGGTAAAGGTACAATGAAGGTAACTGAAACAGCAAACCTGAACCCAGCACTGCTCCCGACCAGACGGCCTTAACCCCGCACACTGACAGCCAAACAGGCCCCTGTAATGCGTTCAAAGAAAATCCTGTGAACCCGTAATTCCACACCCAGTGAAAATATCTTTCAAAAATGACAAAAACTGAGATAATTCATAAGAGCAGCCCTGCACTACAAGAAATATTAAAGGAAGTTCTTCAGGCAGAAGGAATAGGATACCAGATAGAAACATGGATATATACAAAGAAATGAAGATCTCCAGCAATGACTAAAATAAAGGTTGATATAAAATATATTTGATACAGGGGCGCCTGGGTGGCTCAGTGAGCCTTTGGCTCAGGTCATGATTCCAGGGTCCTGGGTTCGAGCCCCGCATCTCGGCTCAGGGGGGAACCTGCTTCCTCCTCTCTCTCTGCCTGCCTCTCTGCCTACTTGTGATCTCTGTCTGTTAAATACATAAACAAAATCTTAAAAATATATATATATATATATTTGATAGTCATTTATTGTTGTATATGTATAAGATGTACTATAAAAATTACAATTTATAAAACGATATATATAAAATATAAGATATTCTCTACCCTATTTTAAACTGCTCTAAAGATAATTGTCTAGGGTAGCTGGGTGGCTCAGTCGGTTAAGCGTCTGTTTTCGGCTAAGGTCACGATCCCAAGGTCCTGGGATCAAGCCCCGCATTGGGTTCTCTGCTCAGCGGAAAGCCTGCTTCCCCCCTCCCTCTGCCAGCCGCTCTGCCACTTGTACAGTCTCTCTCTGTCAAATAAATAAACAAAATCTTAAAAAAAAAGACAATTGTCTAAAGTGAAACAAGAGAAATATAGTATAGGCCTACAACATAAGTAAAAGTAAAAAGCGTGATGACGACAAGATGGGAGGGAAGATTGGGAGTATATTATTGTAAAGTTCTTATATGTTACGTGATACAGTAAATATAACTTGAAGAGAGACTAATTCATTACAGATATATATGGTAAAGCCTAGGCCAATCACTACAAAAAGTGATACAGGAAGTATAAACAATAAACCAACAATGGAAGTCATATGAAATTTAAAATACTCAGTTAAAAAAATGGAAATAGAGGGGAAAAGGAAAAAAGAACAGATGGAAAAAAAAAGAACAGATGGAAGAAACAGGAAACAAAAGGACTGCAGATTTTTATTCAACCACATTGTTCAATTAATAAATGCAAATGACCAAGCATATCAATGGAAAGGTAGAGACTCTAAGACTGAATAAAAAAGAGACTACATATGCTATCTAGAAGAAGCTTGATCTGAGCATACAGACAAAGATAGCTCAAAGGCAAAGGAATGGTGTGGGAGGCAGACTTCGAAGCTGGCCCTCAGTATTTCCCACTCCCCTTGCATACAAGTCCTTCGTAACCCTCAGGACTGTGAACACAACGATGCTCACCACGATTAGGTTATACGGCACAGCTGACCTCAGCACAGGGAAATTATCCAGGTGTTTCTGACTTCATCACGTGTGCTCTTTATTTGTTTTTTAAGGGGGGACAGGGAGAGAGAGAGGCTTAAGCAGGCTCTACACCCAGCACGGAGCTCGATCTCACAACCCTGAGATCATGACCTGAGCTGAAATCAAGAGTCAGATGCTTAACTGACGGAGCCACCCAGGCGCCCCACATGTGCTCTTTCAAAGCACTGTTCTCCAGCTGGTGGCAGAAGGAAAGTCAGAGAGATCTGAGGTGTTCAGAGGGATTCCACGTGAGGGAGAATCTCCGTTGCTGAGATGGAAGGAAGCCTGCAGCAAGGACCTGCAAGTGGCTTCCTGGAGCTGAAAGAGATGAACAGGGAGCAAGACAATCAAGCCTCTAACCCTAAGGACATGAATCCTAAGAACCTGAATGAGCTTCCAGACAGGAATACAGACCAGCTGACACCAATTTCAGACTGAGTTCTAGGCCCATAGAACTTCGACTATATGTGTAAATATGTATGAACCATGTTGTCTAAAATCACTGTTTCTTGTAGTTCTTTTATTTACTTATGTGACAAAGAGAGAGAGAGAACACAAGAAGAGGGAGTGGGAGAGGGAGCCTGTTGTGGGACTCGATCCCAGGACCCCTGGGATCATGACCTGAGCCGAAGGGAGATGCTTAAGGACTGAGCCACCCAGGTGCCCGTTTCTTGTAATTTACTATGGAGCATAGAAAACTAACACAGATGGGAAAAATACATACCGCGCAAACACAATCAAAAGAAAGCTGGCATGCCTAAGTTATTACCAGACACTTCAGAATAAAGAATATTATCAGCAGTAAAGAAAGACATTATATGTAATGGTAAAGGAGTCAATTCGTCAGGAAGATAGAACCACCCTAAATATGTTTTCACAAAACAGAGCTTCAAAATATATGAAGGAAAAACAGAGAACTGAAAGGAGTAATAGACAAATCCGCAAGATAACTAGAGATTTCAGCACTTTTCTCTTATTAATCAACAAAGTACAGAGGAAACCGGTCAGAACATTGAGAACAGGAAGAACGGCATCAACCAAGCTGCCCGAGTTGACACTGACAGCGCACTTCATCCACAGGTGCAGAAGACATGTTATGTTCAAAGAAGTGCACATGAGACATTTATCAAGTGTCACAGTCATAGTTCAGGCCATAAAACAAATTTCAAGGAACTTAAAAGAACTGAAACTACACAACCTAAGTTCTGGGGTCCTAATGGAATCAGTAAGTTTCACTCATTTTGAATGAAACTTCCAGGGGCGCCTGGGTGGCTCAGCTATTTGAGCTCCAGGGTCCTGGAATCAAGCCCGGAGTTGGCCTCTCTGCTCAGCAGGGAATCTGCTTCTCCCCCTGCTTGTGTTCCCTCACTGTCAAATAAATAAATACTTAAAAAAAAAAAAAAGAAGAAAGAAAGAAACTTCTAAACAACTCATGGGTCAAAGAGAAAGTCAGAAGGGAAATTAGGAATTGAATGAATGAGAAAAACCCATCCTACTTTGCAACATGACACTAAAGCAGTGCTTAGAGGGAAACTCATAGCATTAAATGCTTACAGTGGAAAAGGAGGTCTCAAATCAATGAGCTCAACTTTCACCTTACAAAACTAAAAAAATAAGAGCAAACAAAGCCCAACACAAGGAGGAAAAAAGGAAATAAAGAGCAGACATCAATGAAATTAGAAAAAGAAAAATAGAGCAAAAACAATGTAACCCAAAGCTGGTTCTCTGAAAAAATAAATAAAATCGATAAACTTTTAGCTACACTGACCAAGAAAAAAAAAAGAAAAAAACCCCACAAATCACCAATATTAGAAATAAAGGAGGGACCTTACTACAGCTCTTCAGACATTTAAAGAAAAAGGGAATACAACCATAACTTTATATCCATAGACTTAACGGCTTATGTGATGTGGCCAAATTTATTAAAGACACACTAATAAACAGACCTCATCAAGTAAGAAGAAACAGAGAACTTGAATTGTTCCATAGCTATTAAAAAAAAAAAAATTAGACTTGACAGTTAAAACCTTCCCAAAGAGAAAACCTCAGATCCAGAAGGCTTCCCTAGCAAATTCTACCAAATATTTATTTATTTATTTATTTATTTCAAAGATTTTATCTATTTATTTGAGAGAGAGTGAGAGAGAGCATGAGAGGCGAGAAGGTCAGAGGGAGAAGCAGACTCCCCGTGGAGCTGGGAGCCCAATGCGGGACTCGATCCCGGGACTCCAGGATCATGACCCGAGATGAAGGCAGTCGTTCAACCAACTGAGCCACCCAGGCACCCCTCTACCAAATATTTAAATAATACCAACTCTATATGCCTTCCCAGAAAATGGAAGAGAAGAACACTTCATAACTCATTTTATGAAGCCAGCATTACCCTGATCGAAAACAGATAAACTTAAAAGAAAACTACACACCAGTAACCCCATGAAGACAGATACAAAGATCTCCAAAATACTGGCAAATGAAATCAATCAAATGAAATCAATCAAGCAAAAGACCAGGTGATGTTTACCACGAGAAGGCAAGGTTGGTTTAATATTCGAAAATCAATCAAAAATTCATCATATCAATAAACTAAGGGGAAAAAAGCATATGACCAAACAAATTATAATGTCTACAGAAATGCCTAGAAAGTACCCGACAAAATTCAACATTTATGAAAAAATGCTCTATATACATACAGGTAACAGTATATTAATAATGAAAGAGTGAATACTTTCCCCCTAACACTAGGAACAGGCCAAGGGTGCTGCTCTCACTGCTACTATCCAGCATTATACCAGAGATCCTGGACACTGCAATAAAACAGATTAAAGATACAATGAGCATACAGACTGGGAAAGAAGAAAATCTTCCCTGTTCACAGATGACACAGCTGTCTACACAGAAAATCCCAAAGAATCTACAAAACAGCTTCTAGATCTGAGTGAGTATACAGAATACAAAAATCAATTGTATTTATACATTCTACCAACAATGGGAAATTGAAAATTTCTCTTAAAGGACCATTTATAATGGCACAAAAGTATATGAAATACCTAGGTACAAACCCAGCAAAGTATCTTCAAAATACGCTTAAACTACAAACAAAGATTGTAGCAGTTAGGCTTCTAGGATGGCCCCCAATGACCTGCACCTCTATCATGCTCTTGTGTGATTCTCACGCCTACTCCCTGCCCTGGGCTGGACCTAACGACTTGATTCTAACCAAGAGAACACAGCAAGGACAGCACAATGTCACTTCCGTGACTAGGTTACAAAATTGAGACTTCCTTCCTGCTAGGAGACTCCTCTCTTGCCTTCTCGGCTTTCATGTTCTGAAGAAGCAAGCTTCCAAGCAGGAGAGGCCCTTGTGACAAGGAACAAAAGGCAGCCTCTAGGCAACAGCCAGCAAAGAACTTGGGCCTGCAGGTGGGGAACCTGTGAGGAACTTAACTGTGCCAACACCAGAGAGAACTTAAAGCAGATCCTCCCCTGGCTGAGCCTCCAGATGAAACCCCAGACCCTAGGCTGACACCTTGATTGAAACTTTGTGACAGAGTAGAGCACAGCACCCAACTAAGCCATGACTGGATTCTAGATCCACAGAAAGGCTGAGATAATAAGGGCGGGTTTGTTTAAAGCCAGTAAGTTTTGGGGTAATTTGTTATACAACAATAGATAATATGCTAATTAAAGAAGTCAAAGACCTGAGAGCGCCTGGATGGCTCAGTCGGTTAAGCATCTGCCTTCCGCTCAGGTCATGATCCCAGAGTCCTGGTATCGAGCCCTGCATTGGGCTCCCTGCTCAGCAGGAAGTCTCCTTCTCCCTCTCCCTCCATCCCTCTTTCCAGCTCGTGCTCACTCTCTATCTCAGAAAAATAAAATTTTAAAATATTAAATAAATGTAAAAAAGAGAGTCAAAAATCTAAATAAATGGAGATACAGCATGTGATAGATTAGACAATTCTCAATGCTAGAAGAATTTGATCTGTTGTTCTAACACAACTCCAATCAAAACCCAAGTAGGTTTTTGTTTTTCTGTTGTTTTTTGTTTTTGTTTTTTTTGGAAAAACTCAACAGGTGATTCTAAAACTATAAAATTCAGAGAAGAAAAACAGAGAAAATCTTTGTGACTTCGGATAAAACAGTATCTTTTAGACTTTTAGACACAGTATCAAAAGCACAATCCACTAACGTACCAAAGAAAACACTGTACTTCACCAAAATTAAAAACTGCTCTGTGAAAGACAATGTTAAGAAAATGCAAAGACAGGGACGCCTGGGTGGCTCAGTTGGTTGGACGACTGCCTTCGGCTCAGGTCATGATCCCGGAGACCAGGGATCGAGTTCCGCATCAGGCTCCCAGCTCCACGGGGAGTCTGCTTCTCCCTCTGATCTTCCCCTCGCTCATGCTCTCTCACTGCCTCTCTCTCAAATAAATAAATAAAATCTTTAAAAAAAAAAATGCAAAGACAAACCATAAGCAAGGAAAAAGAAATTTCCAAGACACGTACCTGATAAAGAATTTCAATGTGACACAAGGAACACTCAAACCTCAATTAGAAAATGAACCAACCCAATTCAAGGTAAAAACAAAGGTGGGCTAAGACCTGAAGAGACATAAGAGCAAAGATGTAAGAATGGCAAAGAAGCACTTAAAAAAGATCCTCAATATCCTTAATCATCAGGGCCATGCCAATTCACTACAGTGAAATATCACTGCCTATTTCTTAAAATGGCTAAAAACAAAAACAAATAAAATCCTGATATTACCAAGTGCTGGTAAGGATGGGGAACTTCGCATCTAGTCCCTGACAATGGCGAATTTGTCTTCTGCCCCTATAGTTTTGCCCTTTCCCAGAACATCATAAAAATGGCATCATACAGTACGTATGGTCAGACTTTGAGTCTGGCCTCTTTCACTTAACAGAGGAGTCAGCAAACTATGGCCTGCTGCCTGTTTTTGTATGGCCTGTGCGCGAAGAATGACTTTTAAATGGTTCAGGAAAAAAGTCAAAAGAGTATTTTGTGACCCATGAAAACTCCATAAATTTAAAGTTCAATGTCTGTCAATAAAATGTTATTGCAACACTGTAGCAATGGCAGCCTGTGGGCTCCAATGGCAGGAGTAGAAGACTCAAGACAAGGACCGTATGGTCTGCACAGCCTAAATATTTACTCCCTGTTCCATTATAGAAAAAGTTTGTCTTAACTCTTACCATATGACTCAGTGACCCTTCTCCTGGGTTTTTACCCAAGAAAAACTGCAACCTACACCCACAAAAAGCTATATGCAAACGTTTATAGTGGCTTTACTCATAATCGCCTAAAACTGGAAACACCCTGATGTCCCTTCACTGGTCAACAGATAAACAAACAGTGGGGCACATTCATATGATGGAATTCTACTCAACCACACTAAGGGAGCGCAGAGTAAATATTTACACTTTGTGGGCTTTCCAATGTCTATATAAGTCTCAAGACTGTATTATCACACTTTATGCTCAGAACCTACAGAATAGTTTCTATTTTATAACTCAAATCTGGGCTGGAAACTTAAAACCAGAAGAGCTGGAGTGTGAAAGAAATGGAGGAGATGTCCACTAATATCCATTCTCCCATTTTTTTCTTGATAACAGAACCCCCAATGTAACTGGATGCATGAAACAGACTACATTATTTTTTCATCCTGACTAGAAATCATCATGTGACTGAACTGTGGCCAATGGAAAACTAGGGGGAGTGTGGGGCACAATCTTCTGAGGACTCATAAAAAATAAGGTGTGAGCTTCTACACACTTTCTCCTGGCTGGAACATAAGCCATGACAGACAGAGCTGCAGCAACCATCTTCAACCATGAGGCAGACAGCACATGACGGCCATCTGAGGAATCTGGACCACATGACTTCTGAATGGAATGCCTACCTCTGGACTGCTGTTACGAGAAAGAAATACAGTCCTGATTTATTTAAGCTATTATTGGTTTATTTGTTTTTTTCTGACAGCCAAAGCTAATCCTAACTATAAACAGTGAGAACCATTCTTCCCAAAGGTAGTACTGATTTTAGACTATCAAGGAACACTTGCTACGCAGCCTTTAGAGCTGTCGGGTTCCACACCATTCCCCATTCCCAGCCTGGTTTTTCTGTAACTCTGCCTTTCCACACCATTCCACTAAACTCCCTTTTTGCTTATGTCAGATGGGTTTCTGTTGCTTGCAAACAAAGAAGTTTAATAAAACCATTTTGTACACTTTGAAAAATTTGGAGAGTGCTGGGGTTGAGTGTTGACTGCATGAACAAAAGAAAAAGATTGCCGAGGACACAAAATTCCAGACTCAAATCAGCGTGAATCATCCTACTTTTCACATCATGCTGCTTGCTGATCATGCCCAGTACCTGTGGCCCAGTAGTAAATATCCCAGTCATTACTGGGCTCATTAATCAGACGATCATAGAGGTTCAGCTGTTTCTCAGTCATGTGGTGCAGATATTCTTTAGCAAAGAGGCTAAAACGAGAAAGAGAGAAAACAAAAATGAAAAAGCCATCTCCAGTAAAAAAGAAAGTGACACCAAGTCTCATATTTCCCTACCTAAGCAGAATACAGTTTTCCAACATTCCCCTCTTTCTGCTCTCATAGAGCAGCCGGGCTCTTTTGGTTTCTATGGACTCATCAGTTCGCTCCTGCCATGGAGGCAAAGGGATTTCAATCATGTCTTTTTGGGAATCTGTTGGGCTGTCACCTCTGTAGCAACGGCTCAATGATGGTGTGCTGAGCAAAGGAGACGCTAGATGGCGCCTTGACAGAGCAAGCATCTGAAATAAACCACAAACACCTTTATAAGGACTAACATCACTGCCATTCACTCAACACTTACTAGGTACTAAATGCATTCAATCTCATTTAGTTGTTAAGGAATTATGTTGATACTGTCCCCACTTTATTACCCAGGAAGCTGAGTCTCAGGAGGTTAAACAACTTACCAAGGTCACCCAGATAGTAAATGCAGTTAGGACTAGAACCCAGCCCTAACTGCAAATGTACTCTTAACTAATACCCTTCCAGAAATTCTCCAGCAGAAATATTTTCTCCTTTCTTTATATTCCCTTAAGATTCTTACGGAATGGTATATATTTTTGTCACTTGCTTGTGTTGCAATCTGAGCATACAGTGATGGCATGGTTCCTAATCCTCCACAGGCTCCCAATTTGGAGAAGGGCAAAACCTATCAAAATGCAATGAGGGGGGGACGCCTGGGTGGCTCAGTTGATTAAGCAGCTGCCTTCGGCTCAGGTCATGATCCCAGCGTCCTGGGATCGAGTCCCACATCGGGCTCCTTGCTCGGCAGGGAGCCTGCTTCTCCCTCTGCCTCTGCCTGCCACTCTGCCTGCCTGTGCTCGCTCTCTCTCTGACAAATAAATTTAAAAATGCAATGAGGGGGCACCTGGGTGGCTCAGTGGGTTAAAGCCTCTGCTTTCAGCTCAGGTCATGATCCCAGGGTCCTGGGATCGAGCCCCACATCGGGCTCTCTGCTCCACGGAGAGCCTGCTTCCTCTTCTCTCTCCCTGCCTGCCTCTCTTGCCTACTTGTGATCTCTGTCTGTCAAATAAATAAATAAAATCTTTTTAAAAAAAATGCAATGAGAAGGTAGTGACACCAGCAAGATGACTGAACAGGAAGCCCCACACTCTCTTTTTCTCACAGAGATGCCAACTCAACAATACATGGACCAACTCCCTTTATGAGAAATCCAGAAACCAGGTAAGAGATTCCTGAAAAAAAAGCAGCCAGCAAATCCTTCCACACATGCATAAGCCTAGAGAAGACCTATCCATGCAAGAAGTCTGAGAGGCTCCTGAAATCTCTAGCCAAGCTGACTGGTGAAGGTCTTTCCTTCTACAAAGCCAGTCCACAAAGACTAGGAGAGGTAACTTTTTTCAAAAGTGTGGATCTGACAGAGAGTTGCAAGGGACATGAAGAAACAGGAATACATGGCCCAGTCAAGGGAACAAAATAAATGCCTAGAAGCCGGCCCTAAAAAGCAGAGGCATATGAATTACCTGACAAAGAGTTCAAAACAACGGTCATCAAAATGTTCAA
>PISX010010764.1:0-20594 GCA_004024625.1 Mellivora capensis
AAGATGGGATTGGGAGGGAGACAAACCATAAGTGACTCTTAATCTCACAAAACAAACTGAGGGTTGCTGGGGGGAGGGGGTCGGGAAAGGTGGGTGGGGTAATGGACATTGGGGAGGGTATGTGCTATGGTTAGTGCTGTGAAGTGTGTAAACCTGGAGATTCACAGACATGTACCCCTGGGGATAAAAATTTGTTTATTAAAAAAAAAAAAAAAAGAAAAGAAATCATCATGAAAATAAATAAATAAATAAATAAATTAATTAATTAATTTAAAAAAAGTCAGGTGATCCACCAACTGAGACACCCAGGGGCCCCTTAACGTTGTATTGATTCAAACAACAGCAAAAGAATAAATCCGTTTCTCCTCCAAGTGTTGGTGGGCGAAATTGCATCCTGGGTGTCTTTTGACAAAATGACCAGGAGGCTTTCTCCAGTTTGGAATTATGTGATTGCATAGGGATACACTACTTGGTAAGTGACTGCAACAATGATATAGTGACTCGATTACGATCACCATGTTTTTGAAGGAATAATGTTTTAGAAGAAGAGGTGAGGCATTAAAAATAACGTTTTTATAATCTATTAGTAAATTTTGCCTGGGGAAAAAATGCAGGAGGAATCATATAAAATTGTGACAGAAAAAAACACACCAAACATCATGTCTTTTGACTTCATGGAGTGTGTCAAGGAATTCATTGCTGGGTGTCCCGGAGCACGTCACTGTCCCAGGCAAGGGGGAGAGCTTTGTGTTTCTGAGGAACAGAAGGAAGGTTGTGGTTGCTGAGGACATACAGCCATAAGTTTTAAGCCTGTAAGACACATGTTCTGTGGTTCCATTCCTGATGCATAAATGGAACTCTTAAAATTAAGATCACCTTTCTTCCAAATTAGATGTGTTGCAGGAAAATACATAGATCATATTTGGTCTATTGTCAGCCGTATGTGAAAACCATTAAACAAATCTTATAACTGTGTCACTATACATAATACAGTGTATTATATGTAATATAATATGTAATGTAATTATTATTACATAATAATAAAGACTCACATGTTATCTGAGTCTCACAAGAATCCTGTGAGACGATGCTAGACTCCACCGTCTCTATTCGACGGATGAGAAAACTTAATCTGAGGGATGTTGATTAAGGATGTCAAGTAATATCTCCAAAGTCACCCCGTCAGCAGCAGAACTAGTTTTAAGCATCAGGCTTTTCTGAGGTTTTTGCGCCAGTTCCAGAATTTTTTCTGTGATACAAAACTGTAACCTTTTTTTTTTTTTTTTAAGATTTATGTATTTAGGGATGCCTGGGTGGCTCAGTCAGTTAGGTGTCTGCCTTTGGCTCAGGTCATGATCCCAGGGTCTTGGGATCAAGTCCCACGTTGGGCTCCCTGCTCAGTGGGGAGTCTGCTTCTCTCTCTCCCTCTGCCGCTCCCCCTGCTCATGCATGTGCTCTCTCTGACAAATAAATAAATAAAATCTTAAAAAAAAAAAAAAGATTTATTTATTTATCTTGGGGGAGAGAGAGTCTTAAGCAGACACTGTGCTGACTGAGGAGCCTGACTCGGGGCTCTGTCTTACAAACCGATGTTGGGCTTAAACCTTCGGTTTAGACCCCAGATCATGACCTGAGCTGAAACCAAGAGTTGATTTGCTTAACCGAGTGTCGCCCAGGTGCCCCAGAACACTGTAACTTCAAAACAAAACCAGGTGGGCAGGGATAAGGAAGTGAGGATTTCAAACTCAAAAAGGAATTAAAATCTATGGAAAATTTTCTATGACTTTTTAAAGCTCAGAATTTCATAAGAGCAGTTGGGAATTTGCCATAGGCTCAAACTACATGCCCTCTGTTCTGCTTTAAAGGAACCTGAATACAAATAGATACATGTGTGGTGTTGGCATATAAATATCTTACGAAACTTATAATACACGAAATGTAGAAACGCAAGAGATTTGCTGTAATCTGGGGGCCAGGAATTGTGTGCCATTAAGTGTGTCCTTAATGAAGGACAAACCAGAATGTTCTTTATAATAGGCTGTCCAGTTAGTCCTTATCAGAGCCTTTTTCAAATTTACATTTCTCTTATTTTGATAAATATATTAATTATAAAACAATAGTAGAAATGGTCATTTAGTATCCTCATAAGAAGAAAATAGAAATTGTTGCAATTCAAAGATATTAGATCAAAAGAAATGATTTCTTCTTAGGTGCTAACAAGAGTTTTGTTAAGGATTATTTCAACGAGGTATTAAACCAAAAGGTCAATTTATGTGTGAACAAGTGAATCCTCTGCTTCAGGGTTTCTCAAACTTCCCTGTGCACGGGAATCCCCTCCAGGTGTTGTTAAAGTGAGGACTGATAGAGAAGGTCTGGGGTGGAGCCTGAATTCTGCATTTTAAGATGCTCCTACATGATGCCAAATTGTGGTTCTGGGACGTCACATGGATAGACTAGGGAAGATCCACTGGAATCCCCTGCGAATGAACTTCCTTGGAATCACTCAAGATCAGGGGACTTTGAATAATAATGTTGTGTGGACGTGGTTGATGCTTTCTCAAGTACTCCACTTGCTAATAATTTACCTATCAATGTATCTATTCTTTTAGAAGGTCTGTGAAAGAATAAAAAGTACCTTACAGAGTGCTGTGAAGTGTGTAAACCTGGTGATTCACAGACCTGTACCCCTGGAGCTAATAATACATTATATGTTAATTAAAAATTTTAAAAAAAGGAAAAAAGAGAAAGAAAAAAAAGAAAGTACTTTACAATATCTTACAAAATAAGATTGCTAATTTTCTAGCTCTGGGTTTACTTTTCATTTTCCCCTCTTAATTAGGTAAGTTGTACAGACAATTTCAGATAACAGCTTGATTTTTTCCTTTAGTGGGTGAAGGCAGCTCAGACATTCTACTTCATTATCTTGGACATGGAGTCTCAGATCAGGTATTTTACAGGCTGGGAAAGCGAAGCATTTTGAGATTTATTGTGGGATTAAAGTAGGGTAGCACATTTAGCAAAAACAAAAAGAGAAAAGAAAAATAAAACCAAACTTCAAACAACCAAAAAAAGACACACCCAGTTAAGTTTGAATGTTAGATAAAAGATCCATGAGTGTACCCCCATGTAATACATATATGTAATATATACTTATATTTAAAAAAACAAACAAACATTGTTGATCTAAAATTCAGATCTAACTGGGCGTCCTGTATTTCACCTTGAAACCCGAGGTAAACACACACCCCTCCAGAGCCTGACTTAACACTGAAGGGCTGAGAGGACAGATGCTGGCAGGGTGACTTAAACACTCCAACTGCACAGAGAACGGCTTTCTGGATTTGCCAATAACACATACAGCACGCGGGTATTCCTGTTGTTGATGTGTGGAAACTCCTTTTAGAAGATTTGTGTCCAGAAGACCACAGTTAAAAAAAAAAACAAACAAAAAACTATGGTTGAATGTGGGCTGGAAGTGAAACTAACAAAAGTCTGTCAACAGTTTGGGGGAAGGACTGGGGGGGGCAAAGCAGAAAGGTTTTCCATCTAGCTCCCTCTCTTTCTTTTCCACTTTCCAAGACCGGAGAAGATCAGTGGGAAAATGGAGATAGTGGTTTTGTGGGTAGAATCCAGAAAGGTGCTTCTTACTAGATCCAATTCTGATAAGCTGATTGGATTGAAGATCATCTTTGAAAGCAGGAAGGAAAGTGTAAGGTGGTGGTTGCAGGCATGCTCTCACCTCTTATCAGTTGTTGAAAACAGCCTCTACTTAAAGAGGGTAATCTGGCGCTCTGGTTTTACTATGGTATGACATTGAATAAAAAGCTTCAGATACTTTAGCAAAACTAAAGAAAAAAACTGCCTCATTTTCCACTGGTCTTTTCTGGCTTATTTTCCTTTCTCTTACTAACCCCAAATACTAATAGTTATTCTTGCCATGTTGTTTATAATTAATTCTAACTTAATACAAAGGCTTACCTGTCAGCAAAATGCTTGAGTGTTCTGCCCCTGTTTAAGCAATTAAAAATTATGGATTTTTTCCTCTGGTAAAAATATAGTAAAATCCAATTAGTTTCAGAAGTTTCTTAATTTTGGAACTACTTTTTTTAAGAAAATTGGACAGCCACATGCAGAAAAATAAAACTGGACCATTTCCTTATACCACACACGAAAATAGACTCAAAATGGATAAAGGACCCCAAGTTTTTATTTTAATTGCAGTTAGTTATGGGGCACCTGGGTGGCTCAGTCAGTTGAGCATCTGACTCTTGATTTCTGATCAGGTCATGATCTCAAGGTCATGACATCGAACCTCATGTGGGGCTCAGCCCTGGGCATGGAACCTGCTTAGGATTCTCTGTCTCCCTCTCCTCCTGCCCCTTTTCCACCCCAAGCCCTCCCTCACATGCTTGCTCTCTCTCCCTCTAAATAAATAAATTAATTAACTAACATTCCAGTTAGTTAACATATAGCATTATAATAGTTTCAGGCATACAATATAGTGACTCAACACTTCCATACATCACCCCGTGCTCATCGTAACAAGTGCCCACCTTAATCCCCACCACATATTTAATCCATTCCTCTACCCACCTGCCCTCTGGTAACCATCAGATGATTCTTTACAATTAAGAGCCTGTTTCTTGGTTTGTCCCTCTCTCTCTCATTTTCCCCCCTTTGCTTGTTCTGTTTCTTAAATTCCACGTATGAGTGAAGTCATATGGTATTTGTCTTTCTCTGACTTATTTCACTTAGCATAATACTCTCTAGTTCCATCCATGTCACTGCAAATGACAAGATTTCATTCTTTTTCACAACTAACTAGTAATTTCTGTGTATGTGTGTATACCACATCTTCTTTATCCATTCATCAGTCAAAGAACACTCTTGATTATTGTAAATATTGCTGCTATAAACATAGGGGTGCACATATCCCTTTGAATTAGTGTTCCTATATTCTTCAGGTAAATACTCAATAGTGTGGGGGCACCTGGGTGGCTCAGTGGGTTAAGCCTCTGCCTTCGGCTCAGGTCATGGTCTCAGGGTCTTGGGATCGAGCCCCACATCGGGCTCTCTGCTCAGCAGGGAGCCTGCTCCCTCCTCTCTCTGCCTACTTGTGATCTCTGTCAAATAAATAAAATCTTTAAAAAAGAAATAAAATACTCTATAGTGTGACTGTTGGATCATAAAGCAGTTCTATTTTTAACTTTTGAGGACCCTCTATACTGTTTAATTTTGGAACTACTTAGAAGAGAGCTACACATTATATATATATACATATATATGCACAAGATATATTAAACAAAATGTAGTTGATAACATATGAAATTATGATAAGGGAGGAAAGTTACTTTTCACTTGAACTGGTTATACAATCTGTCTTCAGCTGTCTCCCTTCGTCCTCCTTTCCCAGTTAACTCTGTCAGGAGCAAGAGGAGCTTAAGTCACTTTGGGAGTTAGAAATCTACATGCCATTGCTACCAACAGTCCTAGGATGGGGTTAACACCCTTTTCTTTTCTTTTCTTTTTGTTTTTAGAAATTATTTAGCTGATCTCAGGTACCTCAAACTTTACATTGTTTATAATGCATTGTTTGATCTAGTGAAAAAGGCACCCAACCACCATTTTTGGCTTCTAAATTGTAGCTATACTGATTTTGGAAGGGATGAAGAGGACCAGTTATACATAACCCTTAAAATTGCTCTGTTAATCTAAGTGAAACTCATCTGCAGTCGGTGGCATTAACAAGTCATCAAAAAGAGGAAGTTCTCTTAACTGAAGGAAATCTTATGAGGCAACTCTTAAAATAAGAAAGTAAGACAAGTTCCTATCAATGTAGTTATTGTTCTTTCAAATATTCTTCCTAGAATCTTAATAGTAATCTGTCCAGCCTCGGGCAGAAGGAAAATATTTTGAATTTCTGGATCATAATCTGATCTGGTTTTGAATTTGGAAATTTTAGACAAAATTGACCATGGCGTATTGCCAGCCTCTAGTGATGTAAGTGACTATATGAAAATCTGCTTATTATTTAATGAGCACTCTCTTTGTAAGTAGCAACTGATCTTAAATGCATACTGTAGAAGAGTAATGCTATTTTCAAAACAGCAAGTTTCCACATCATGTTTTAAACGTATAAAGTGACAGCCAATGAAAAGTCTCAAAGCTGGGGCACCTGGGTGGCTTGGTTGGTTAAGCAGCTGCCTTTGGCTCAGGTCATGGTTCCAGGGTTGTGGAATGGAGCCTCCTCCCTTGGGCTCCCTGCTCAGCAGGGAGTCTGCTTCTCCATCTCCCTCTGATGACCCCCCTGCCTGCTTATGCTCTTGCCCTGCCTCTCTCAAATAAATAAATAATCTTAAAAAAAATCTCAAATCTGAAAAAAATCTTCAAATTATGTCTTCATATACTAAATCAGATAAGGAAAAAAAAAAAACTCTCACAGGTCAGGAAAGAAAAAAAAGGAAGCTCCTACTGCTAAAAAGTTAAGGCAGGTCTCACTCTGGGCTTGCTGGCAAGGCTATGTTTTCCCATTTCTGTGGAGCACTGGAAACAGTGACATAGCTCGAAGGAAGTTAGCACGGCTCTGTTTGGACCTGCTAAGGTTCAGAAGTTCTGCAGTTTACTGTATCACAAAAATTCATATATTATTTAGAAATGTACTGCTTTTGCAAAGTACAAACACACCGAAGGGAAATATGAAACTAAACTATCTTGAGTGATTAGTTTACCTATGTTTGGAAACAAATTGTTTTCCCTTTTCTAAAGGGAAAAAAAATTGAAAAAAAGATGAGGGCTTTAAGTGAACAAATTCTCACTTTGCTGCAGAGAATGTTTTGTGGATGGAATGTGAGGTGAGGGAGACCCCAAAGCAGAGACTGCAGGACTATTTAGTAAAGATACTGTATAGGGCATTTATGTTTCATTGGACAGTGTGATGAACCTTTAAGGGCCCTTAAAACAAGAGAATTTATGCTTCTATGCATTGGGCAAAGTTTCTGAAACTTCTTACTTTGGTTATGTGGATAAGAAGCTAATGATGGCTTGGGGGTGCCTGGGTGGCTCAGTGGGTTAAGCCTCTGCCTTCGGCTCAGGTCATGATCTCAGGGTCCTGGGATCAAGCCCCGCATTGGGCTCTCTGCTTGGCGGGGAGCCTGCTGCCTCCTCTCTCTCTCTCTTCCTGCCTCTCTGCCTACTTGTGATCTCTCTCTGCCAAATAAATAAATAAAATCTTTAAAAAAAAAAAGAAGCTAATGATGGCTTGGATTTTTGGGCGTTGGCCTAGTCCTAAGGTTGATTTCTGTGTGAGAACATGTGAGAGCATGATGTATGTAAATCGTTTCTCCTACTTTGAGGAGGAGCAGAGAATTAGACCTGAACTTGTCTAGCCAAAGCCTCCAAGCAAGATTACATCCAATGCTATTCAAGAAAAAGCTGCATGACATGATGGACACTAGACAAGGAGTCAGCACCCCAGGTTTCTCGCCACCTTGGAGCATCATTTAATTTTGGGACTTGTGCTTTTGGGCACATGGGTAGTCTATCCACCCAGTTCTGTTTAGGCCCTGATGTGTTAATAAGACCAAAGGGCTGGGGGCGCCTGGGTGGCGCAGTCCTTTAAGCTTCCGTCTCTTGGTTTTAGCTCAGGTCATGATCTCAGGGTCATGAGATCAAGATGAAGTTTCACCTTGAGGTCTGCAGTCAGTACAGAATCTCAGATTCTCTCTCTGTCCCTCCTACTTGTGCTGTCTTTCTCTCTCTCTCTCTCTCTCTCAAATAAATAAATAAATAAATCTTAAAAAAAAAAAAAAAGACCAAAGGGCTGTATAAATTTAAGGTAAAAAAACAAAACAAAACACTGGATGATTCTCATCTGTTCTCAATTACTTGAGAGTTTCTAGGCAAGGGAAGCAAGGGCAAAAATGAGCTATTGGGACTTCATCAAGATAAAAAGCTTTTGCACAGCAAAGGAAACAGTCAACAAAACCAAAAGACAACTGACAGAATGGGAGAAGATATTTACAAATGACATATCAGATAAAGGATGAGTATCCAACATCTATAAAGAATTTATCAAACTCAACACCCAAAGAACAAATAATCCAATCAAGAAATGGGCAGAGGACATGAACACACATTTCTGCAAAGAAGACATCCAAATGGCCAACAGACACATGAAAAAGTGCTCAACATCACTAGGTTTCATTGAAATAAAAATCAAAACCATAGTCAGATATCACCTCACACCAGTCAGAATGGCTAAAAATCAACCAGTTAGGAAACGACAGGTGTTGGTGGGGATGCAGAGAAAGGGGAACCCTCCTACACTGCTGGTGGAAATGCAAGCTGGTGCAGCCACTCTGGAAAACAATGTGGAGGTTCCTCAAAAAGTTGAAAATAGAGCTACCCAACGATCCAGCAATTGCACTACTGGGTATTTACCCTAAAGATTGAAATGTAGTGATCCGAAGGGGCACATGCACCCCAATGTTCACAGCAACAATGTCTACAATAGCCAAATACTAGAAAGAGCCTAGATGTCCATCAACAGATGAATGGATAAAGAAGATGTGGCATATATATATATATATATATATATGCACACATATATATAATGAAATACTATGCAGCCATCAAAAAGAGAAATTTTGCCATTTGCAACAATGTGGATGGAACTAGAGGGTTTTATGCTAAGCAAAATAAGTCAGTCAGAGAAAGACAATTATCACATGATCTCACTGATATGAGGAATTTGAGAAACAAGACAGAGTATAATAGGGGAAGGGAGGGAAAAATGAAACAAGACAAAACCAGAGAGGGAGACAAAACATAAGAGACTCTTAATCTTAGGAAACAAACTGAAGGTTGCTGGAGTGGAGGGGGTGGAAGGGATGGGGTGGCGGGGTGATGCACATGGGGGAGGGTAGGTGCTATGGTGAGTGCTGTGAATTATGTAAGACTGATGAATCACAGACCTGTACTCCTGAAACAAATAATACATTATATGTTAATTAAAAAAAAAACAACTTGAGAGTTTCTAAAATCGAGATGACACACATTCTTTCTACCTTACTCCTCTTGGTCTACTTATAAGTACTAGAGAACTAGGTTTACACCATCCTCTCATGAACAGTTCCTGATTAATCTGGATTAGACCCATTCTTCTAGACTACATTTCAGCCTTCAATAAATTACACCTCCCCAAAAAAGGATGGGAATTTCAGAAGTACATCCCCAGTGCTTCTTCTAAGCTATACAGAAATGAGAATGGGTTCATTAACATCTGTTGGCTTTTGGAAACTCTTATTAACATTTATTTTTGGTAGTATCTGTCAAAGAACACAACCAGCTTCTCATTTTTAAATATGCTGGCTATTTAAGTAGACTTGTGCCATTTTTAATGAAGGCCATGACAATAAAAGCTGTTTAACTATTAATGTGTTATTTGTCCAGTACTCTGAAATAACTCTCCTAGCTTCATGAGTTCCTTTAGGCATCCACATAGCTGGATATTTTTTTTTCCATAATATTTGGCAGACAACAAACTTGTGAAGTGAATCTTTGACCCACGAGAGTGTAGTTACGTATAACAATTACTAGTTAAATTGTTTTTAACTAAATTATTTTATGCTAAAAACAATGCTAAATTGTTTTATGTAAAACAACAAATAAACAATGAGCTACCCTTCTATGGCACTTAAGAAATGGAAGAGAACCTTTGGCTCCTCCCTATCCAGAATGTCTGTCTTGGGAAATAACAAAACTGAATGTACTCGGGTTGCTTTGCTTACAAATATTCTCCCCACCTTTTGATAATGCTCAGTGGAAACAAGTAGCATCCACACCATGAAAGGTCTTATGCTCTGTGCTATGGGAGCTACAGATGCAAAAGCCCAGAGGAGAGAATTCTGAGCAGGGTACCTAGGGGCAATGAGAAATTGGAGCAAAGTTCTACAGCTGACAACACTGAAGCCTTGAGGTGTGTCAGGTACTGCTGGTTCCCCTTAAAGAAACAGAATGGGGAAGGAAGCATTCAGACAATGGTAGAGCGAGTCATAGCGATATAAAGAATAATGAAGAGAGGAGAGGTACAAAAATTGAAGGTAATAGTAATAAAAATAAGAAAAATAAGTTTATTTAATAATCTGTGGACATTTTAAAACAGGTTATCTTTATTAGGGTCACATATGCCTTAGGAAATTCTTTTTAAAGCAAGAAATGGTGAGTTAGTTAGTAGCAAACAAAATTTCTTGCAAAATGTTAGGGATAACCATTTCTATTTAAATAGAGCCTTTAATCCACCACTGAGTGTGTCATCAAATAGTATTTGACTTTTCTGTATTCAAAATTTATGTGCTACAATTTCATCCTCTCTATTTCACGAAATTGAAATAACCCACATCAGTCAGCAGCACTCTCCAGCTGTTTGTTTTTTTTTTTTTTAATGCCTCCCACCAAGGAAATTACAAGACGTCTAGTGCTTCCCCTTCTAACAGGAGAGAGCACTAAAACGAAGCTGGTAGAGTAGGGTGCTGAAAAAGGGATCGGCTTCTACAAGCAAACATATCCTGATCAGATATTAAAATATGCTTTCAAAGGAGTGGAACAGTGCGCGTCAATAAGCTACTGGATGTAATTACTTCCTATTCCCGGGGCTCCACCTCGGAGTGCAGCCTGCTGACTCACCAGGCTGCTCCTCCCAGTTAGTTTCTGCTGGGTTTCCCTACTGCCTGTGTACGTGAGTCATCATGGGAATGAAAGTTTCTACCCGTCTCCTTAACAACCGTGAAGAAACCGTGCACGACAGTGAACTTCGATCTTTCCAATAAGAACCAGACCTAAGGCAAGAGAGGGTGAAAGATGATGTGGCAGGTGTCACCGCTGGCCAAGCAGCCAGACGACAGTCCCCGCCCTAGGGCGTTCCTCAGCAACACTCCAGTTTCAGCGTCTTTTCCTCCACCCGCCTAAGTAGTTAAACTGGCATCTTGTCTAGCATGGCTTGCAGCTGCTGTCCACTGAACTCGTGTGTGTGTGTTGCTCTGACTTTGCTGCACAATGAAATTACCTGCAGATTAATAAAACAAATAACAAACCGGATGCTTGGCTCTCATCTCCAAACAGATTCAAATGAGTTGGGATAACATGTGGACATCAGGATTTTCCAAAGTTCCCCAGGTAATTTTAATAGGCAGCAAAGTTTGGGAACCTGTGCACTAGAGAAGCGTCCCTCTCTCCGTGCAAGTGAAGCCTACCAGTTAAGCTTAACTAATGACTACCTGGTGGCCTCCCAACCCGCCTGGGAGACCTACTGACACATGGCCCCTGATAACTTAGTCTGGCAGCCACAAAGAAAGCTAGAGAAGCAAAGCAAGGGGGCATTTTTAGAAGTGACACTGTCTAGACAAGAACCATTTCCCCCCTTAGCTTACTAAAAACTTAGCTAAATTTAGGGCTCAAGAGAAGCATCTCAAGTGTTTGTATTCTTTCTGTTACCTTTTGATCTCTGTTCTGTTTCATTCCAGAGTCTGGTTCGGCAAAGCTGCAAGCCTCGGGTCCTCTCAGATTAGAAGCAGGTGCTGCGGCAAAGGACAGTCAAGACGGGACTGCACGCTTCACCTCTGCTGGGACCGAACCTCTGCCTCCAGCGCGGCCCCAGGGTAGATACTATGCTAATCAAGAAAGTTCTTCCGTCTCCTCGCGGGAGGGCGGGTGCAGGTTTGAATTCTTAACCCTTGATTTTACGTGACTGCATTATAGTGCGTTTAGTGACCCCCTCTTGCTTAGCGGGTCTGGACTATGTCCCAGGATTTTGGAAGAGAGGACGTGAGCAAGTGATGGAGAAAACCCGCAGGGAGGGGACAGCAGTGTTGGCTGGTGCCGAGGTGAAGGGACGGCTAATGTTCGGAATATTAATTACTCCACGCGCTACTGACCCGGCGAAGACTAGCAGAAGGGGACTGGGGGTTAAGACAAAGGCTCCTCCTGATCAAATGGCTGCAGCGCCCCTTCCCCCGAGGTTATAGCTCTGCCTTCTGCGCTGGGTTGCACTTGGCACGGGACTTGCGAAGTGACTCAGGGGTGACCAAATTCACCAGCCCTTTCGTGATTTGAAAGTGCATGACGGAGCGCTCCAGATTCAGAGGGGAAGGTCCTTCTGTGCCCACCCCTCCCTCCAGCCCTTTGTGGGATTTGTGGGCTTTGGCGCAGCCCTTCTAAGGGTGGACTGAAGACTTTTCTACGGAAGCAGAGTGGGGAGTCGCTGAGTAGCCCTCGCCCTGCGTCCAGGGAGCTCTCTGCAGAAGAACCTCTTCGGTTCAGAATCGCAACCGGCTCTCTTTTCCCCAGACCCGGGCATCAGGAGCACCAGCGGGAGCTGTTGTCGGAATGGGGGGCAGTAGGGTTCGTCTCCGCGGGAGCGCAAGCACCTAGGGCGGGTGCAGGGCGGGTGGTCCCGGGTTTGATACCCTGCCCGCCAGCGCGCTCCACTTCCTGGTCTGCCTGAAGCGCGGCCCCTGCCAAGGCCCTCAGTTCTCAGTCCCAGCGTCCCAACTCCGGCGCCTCCCGGTCTGCGCGCGTCCGGCGCGCACCCCCAAGCCCACCTGCGCCAGCGCCAAGTGTCCGGGTCCTGGAGAGCCCCGGTCCTCACCCCCCCCCACCCCCCCGAGCTAGTCCACTTTGCTTCTGCCAGCGTGGCGGTCCGACTCCCTCCCCTCTCCTCCAGGGCACAGTGCGTGGCGCTGGGGCAACAGAGAGGTGCAGCCCGCGGGAACGCGGCGGGTTCACACCCCCGAGCCGCGGCGCCCACCCCTGCACAACTTCTTGCCGGGCACGAAGACCCGGGGTCCCGGCCGCTCCGCGACCCGCACACTGCAGTCCCCCGGCTGCGGGAGGAGGCGCGGCCAGTGCTTGGCCTGGGAGGGACTGCGCCAGGGCAGGAGGTGTTGGGGTGCGCCAGGGCGGTACCGCTTTAAATGCACTTGACTCACCTGCTCCTGGGCTGTCGCCTCCTTCCTCTACTGACAGCTGGGGGCTTTGTTTTCTCCTCCCACCCGGCCGGCTGCGCTCCGCCCCCACTGCCACACGTGACTCGCCGTCTGCCACCGCCGCGGCTCCGCTAGTCCACCCGGGAGTGCGGGGACCAGCGCCACCCTTTCCCCAGGGTGCGGAGAGCAGGTGGAGACCCCAGCTCAGGACACGTCCGCGCTGGTCCGAGGTGACCTGTCGGCGGGTTGGTCGGAAGGTGGCAAGCGGGTTAGGGCCCTTGGAAGCCAGAGTGAGTTGGTGACATGGAATAAAGTGCCAGCTAAAAGGAGCTGGGCTGTTGGCCCCGCCCAAGATAGAGGAGGCCGGCGGCGGGAGAAGAGGGGTCTTGAAAAGGCGACGCCACACCCTGAATACACACCTGTAACTGGGGTCCTGCTCACCGACCGGCGTGTTTCCACTTTTTAGACCAAGTGTTCATACTCATATCTGGGGAACAACTGATAGATAATAAGAGGCAAACTGATTTTGTCATGAACATTATTAATCAAACCAGGCAAGTCTAAACCGTATATAATACGGTTAATATAATGCAATCAGAGCAAAGTTTTATTGAGGTTTCAAATCTGCTTTTTTGGTGCTGTTGATATTTGGTTTCTATTTGGAAATCAGAATCGAGGCTGGAGAAGCGAAGTCCGGATTATTGATGTGGGCACTGGTCCATTTGGAACAGTACCTATTTTTAATGAAATGAATTGAGAAAATGTTCTGGCTTCAAGACCCAGCTCAGTATCTGCTGCTTTTGGAAGTGTTCCCGACCCTTGCTGATCTCCAGTGTTTGAAACTGAAAGAACCTGTTGTCTGAATCCTTCCTTTTGCCCCTGGAGAAAGCAAGCATTACCTCCTCCCCCTGTCCTCCTCCCACCCACCCAGTTGCAATTCACGGGAAAGATTACCTCTAACTCCAGGAGCATCCTTTAAAGTCAAGTCTGCATAGCGAAGTGACTTAGCACAGTGCTTCCCAAACTTTCATGTGTAGAGGGATCACCTGGGGGCCTTGTTTAAACCAAATTCTGATTGAGCAAGTCTGGAATTGGGACTGATTTTCTGCATTTCTGGCAAACTCCCAGGTAATGTTAGTGCTGCTGGTTTGAGGATCACACTTTGAAGCAGGAAGGCTTAGAGGACCCACTCTGGCACTGGCCAGCCTATTTTGAGTCCCAATGTGTCTTCCTGGCAGGAGCAAAGCTGGCACAAAGCCAAACATTCAGGGGGAACAGGATGTGGAATGGGGGTTGAGGCAGCTGGCACTAGAATGATGACTACACCCCCTTAGTGCCCAGCACTGGCCAGATGTATAGAACAATTCTGTGGAATAAATGAGAAAACTATAATGTGGAGTGAATCAAACATGTTTAAAAGTTCTGCTTCTTCTGCAAAACTTTAAATCCTGATAAATTAGTTCTGGGACATTGAATTAAAAAATCATTTGCTTTTTATTACAGATAATGTCCAGCAGCCTGTCACATGGGTAATCTATTTTAATATCTGAGGGAGTAAATGGATTGTTAAGGAGTAGTACATTTTTTATCCTCATTAAAAACCTTGAAATTTAAATTTAAATGAATTTATTAATGAAGATATGGTATTCTTAGCTCTCAGAATGAATGGGTATTGTCATCATCATTCTCCTATCTCCCTTCCTTGTTTCTTCTCTCTCTAGCCCTAAATAGGAGTGCTTCCTAGGACTTGTTTTTTTCTTTCTCACTTTTCTGCCATTTCTTTTGGAAATTTTATTCATGTTTTATGTTCAGCTTTCAAGTGCATGGAGATTACTTCTGAATATACACCCACATTCTTCACCTGTTTCCAAGCCCCATTTCTGCATTACCAATTACTTACTAGGCATTTCCAACTGAATTTCCCACTCGCCTAGAAGTTTCAGTGTGTTCTAAATTAAACTCCTCCTTCTTCTCATAAAACTGATACCTCCTTGGTAATAAATCAAGATGGCAATTTGCATTGGGAAGCCCTCCGTGCTAATTCAGGGACCTGGCAAGGGTGTGGAACACACAGGGTAATCTTCCCAGTACCTTCCCATTGCTCCCAGCTCTTTGTCTGAGACTTCGCCTTGGACATTGACCGAGGCTGATTCATGTATAAACACAACTTACTGCCAAACAGCCTCATAAACGGCTGTGGGCTGCTGCGTAAATGGTGATCCATGTAAATGGAGTTGGTGAGAAACCGCATCAGTTCAGGGTAGGCTAGATTACTTTGCTGTAACAAACACCACCAAAATATCAGTGGCTTACAACAATAGAAGTTAATTTCCTGCTCGTGCCAGATCTCCAGGCAGTTCTCAGGGTGACTCATCGTTCTAGTCTGCTTCGTTCCTGTGGCTTCTCCTTCAGCACCATGGCAGGGGAAGAGAGTATGGAAAACTGCACCAAACCTTAAATGTTTTTACCTAAAGGACCGGTCACTTCTCACATGACGCTGGCCAAAGGAAGCCACATGGTCTTCACCTAATTTTAAGGAGATATTTACTCAGAAATGGATGGAGAAGTAGAATTCTTGGAGGGCAGGAGTAGGTCTACCATAGGGATCCATTTAATATGGAGGGACTGGGGATAAAATTACACTGAAAATAGTGTAGTTATCATAGAGGATGAGGGTAGACTACCAGTTCAAGGAAGGTACCCAGTTGTGTGTGGAGTATTTAGAGAAGGATTATTGTTGTTTGTATTATTATATAGTATAATAATGTAGGGAGACACTTAAAAGTGAAAAATTCTGTGTCTCTGCCTGTCAGGGTCACTTTATGATGTAGCCAAGGTCAGTCTACTCCAGGCACTGATCATTCAGAGTCTTCTGTGACCCAGGGGCCAGGAACTATCTTCCATCTCGATTATACCCTGGGTGACACACAGACCGTTAAATAAGAAAGGTTACATCAACACAAGCACATTTGCTAATTTTGCCAACACTGAGGGTCACCCTCTGCTTGAAGATTGCATATGTGTGCATGAAGAATGGAATAGTTCAGCGGGATCAAACTGTCCCATGTTTCTCTTATGATTGCCTGAGTTATGCCTTTGACCTCTTCCAAGGATTGGTGAAATGTAGTCTTGTGAGTAAAAAATCACTCCATTAAGGGATTTTGAAGGGGCGGGGGGTGGGAGGTTAGGGGAGCCTGGTGGTGTGTATTAGGGAGGACACGTATTGCATGGAGCACTGGGTATGGGGCAAAAACACAATGAATACTGTTACGCTGAAATGAAATTTAAAAAATCAAAATTAAAAAAAAATCACTCCATTAAAAAAAATCCATAGGAAAAAATCACTCATATCAGATTGAGAAGAATAAAATCATGTTTTTCAATAAGCTTTGGAGGTTCTTTCTCCAAAGAGCAGAGATTCTGTTAGCTAAGCTTGCTTCCTTCATCTCCCCACACTTCATGTGCTTACAAGAAATAAAGCCTTGATGAATGAATGCTATAAGCTCTAAAATGCTCTAGAGCTATGGATTATTCTAACAGGTAGCTGGCACCGAGGAGTGCTTTGGATCCCAACAATTCTATGTTGTTTGCCCAACTCTTTCAGTGACACCCCTTTCTAAAAAAAAAAAAAAAAAACACTTGCCTCTCATGAAACTGTTCCCAAATATTCTTACATAACATCAGCCTCTTCCCAAAGCTAATATTCTGAGAGCTTCATTCACATATTTTCACAAATATTGAAAATGAGGCATGGAAAAGGAGCAGAGCCTATCAGTTAATATTCTAAACTATTTGCTCAATCCTTTTCATTTTATCTGGTTTATTTTTAGCTCTGAGTCCTTGCTGAGCTTTAATGCCTCTTTAACTAGAAACCATCACCTCAAGAGATAGACTACAGTGAAGCACTTACAAATGTATCAGTGAGACCATGGAAGACTGAGATGGAAGTGTTCATTACCAAGCTATGATAGCATTGATCAAGATGAGTAGTGAAAGTGGCACAGGATGATGGCTTCACAGGGATCACTGCCTTGTGATGACCCTAGCGTCTAGTTCCTGAGTAAATAAATGTCCAATCAAACAATGCCACCTTCAAAGCATCCTATGAACGCCTATCAGTAAATATTCACCAGTTAGCTAAAAAGTATCGTTCTATAGATGAAGTTAAGAAGAGAGCTTAAACGACTCACCCAAGTCCCAATTTCTAGTTATGTCCACTTGCAAAAACTATGTCTCCACAAGACATAAAATGCCAAAGGGGAAAACGTGCTCACGATATATAGTGGTATGTACCTCACAGGTTATTTTAATTACACTGAAAGGAGCAAAATGTTACCTTGACTGGTACAAAGCCACTGGGTGAGAGAGGTGTCTACAATTTTATATGACATTGAAAAATCCCCTCATATACAATGCAATAAGTTGGACAGGAATATTTAGAAATGCCGTTTAGAACAGATGTAGACCAGCTGTAGAAGAATCAACTCGTTCCATCATCATTTTTTTTAAGACAGTACATTTTAAAGACAGCATATACAATTAATTAATTTGTTGACTAGTAACCATCTCTTAAAAAGGTGGCGTTATCTTCAAACTTTTACCTGCTTGGTTTCAGTGCCTAAGAGATGAAATCTGGAGATGCCTGGGTGGCTCAGTCACTGCCTTCGGCTCGGGTCATGATCCTGGGGTCCTGGGATCAAGTCCCGCATGGGGCTCCTTGCTGGACAGGGAGCCTGCTTCTCTCTCCACTTCTGCCTGCTATTCTGCCTGCTTGTGTGCTTGCTCTCTCTCTATCTCTCTGATAAATAAATAAATAAATAAATAAAAGAGATGAAATCTGTTTGAGTTCTCGGTTGCAGCACCATGAAGCCCAAATGACTTTCTAGAAACCAGTGGGATCACCACCAACTCACCTTGGGACCTGCTGGGATACAATGCAGCCAGTTTTCCCTAAATTCCTAAATCATTAAACATTACCTTGCCAATTGCAATTTTTTTTTTTTTGCCATATCCCTATATCCTGTCCATGCTGGTCAACCAGTGTGAGAATAACAGGAAATTGATCCCTTGAGTTTCCTTAGAATCTTCTTTCTAATGGTCTCTGATTCTTTAGCAGAGATTTGCTCATCTCTGGCTTTTCTAATTTGAATACTTCAACCTTTCTAAGTTGTAATATTCAACAAACATTTTTGTGATAACTTCTACTGGGCAGTCACTCTGTTATGTGCTGTGTTTACCTAAATAGTCTTTGCTCTTAAGGGACTTAGAGTATAGGAAATGATGGATGAGTGCATAGTGTGGCCCGAGGTCCATTAAAATGAATAAAATGCTAAGAGAACACTGGACAGTCAGGAAGAAAGTCAGAGAAGGGCTCCCATTCTTATTGGGTCTTGAAGGATGAAGAATCATATACCAGGCGAGGGTGGTTTGTGGGGAGGCAGAGTATGTGGGCAGATATCCCAGAGAAGGAACGGGAAAACAAATACAATCAGAGATTCACAAACGAGAAGTTTACTGTGGCTGAAGGATCGTGTGTGTGGACTGGAGAGGTCGGTGGGATAGACAAGGAAAGCCCTGGTGTGTCCAGCTGAGATGTTTGTACGTAAGACACTGGCTAGTGGTCTCCAGGTGGGGTGAGAACTCTCTGGGGGTGTGTGAGATGGTATGCTGGGGTGTGGGAATGAAGGGTGAAAACCTGGATGTCTATCTGAAATATGCGAAAGGACTTAGTAGCATACGGATTGACATTTGGTGCGCTTGCTTGGTCCGCATTTCAGACAGACAGGGGGCCTTACCAGGTACAAGGAATTGTGAGGGAAGAGCTGGGATCCACCATACTGAGGGCAGGTGTCCCTAACCTTCTGACTCATTCTTAAACAACCTGCAATTTATTAACAGTTCATGTGTGCTTGGTTAAGTGGATTTATGTATATTATCTAGTTGGATGAATCCAAGACTCAAAAAATGGATAAATGACTTCAAAAGATTAAAGATAACATGAGTGATACAAGCATTAGTGAATTTTCACAAAAGCCCTTGCGAAACTGGTGGATGGTTTTGAAAAATGAGTATCATAATTTCATAAGCTCGTGCAATGGTCTATTTCCCATGTTTGTATCTGGGGTTCTCCATGAGGTGCGTCCGCAGTGCGGACAGGCATCAAACCAAACATCAAATCCAGCTGCACTCGGCACCAGGTTTCAAGCTGCTATACTGTAGGGCAATAAAACTTCCAGAAATTATGACCCATATTCAGCCACATTATTCTCACTAAAATTTTACTGAGTATCAAAGATTTCATCCTTATCTCACCCTTTAAAATGTCAATTTTTATGTTTTCTTTTTTAACTTAAATCTAATTTTTAAAAAAAATTTATTTATTTGTCAGAGAGAGGGAGAGAGAGAGAGTGAGCGCAGGCAGACAGAGTGGCAGGCAGAGGCAGAGGCAGAAGCAGGCTCCCTGCCGAGCAAGGAGCCCGATGTGGGACTCGATCCCAGGATGCTGGGATCATGACCTGAGCCGAAGGCAGCTGCTTAACCAACTGAGCCACCCAGGCATCCCAAACTTAAATCTAATTTAAATTATTTTTAGAGAAAGAGAGAGAGAGAGTGCCTGAGAAGGGGGAGGGGCAGAGTGACAGAGAAAGAGAATTCCAAGTGGGCTCCATGCCCAGTGCAGAGCCCCTATGTGGAGCCCAATCTCATGACTCTGAGATCATGACCTGAACTGAAATCAGGAGCCAGACACTTAACTGACTATGCCACCCAGATGCCCCTTTATGTTTTCTTTGGTGTACAATATAGTAATGCAGTAGTTGTATATGTATATTACTTACACATGAATAGACATGTGTGAGATAAGAAATGTTGTATATATAGGAGTACATAGGCAGACACAAGCCAAAAAAGGTATTAGAGCAAAGGTATCGATGCTCAGGTTTATTGGCATGGGAGTGGAATGGAGGATGTTCTGGAAGTTCTCTCAGAAGGCTAGGATCCTGATTCAGAGGAAAGCTCATGAGGACCTAGTGATGGAGAGGAGAGAGATCACCCAAGCCTGTGGTCTTCAGTAGGAAGGGCTTGGGAGAGGGGAAGGGTGGGGACAGAGAGGGAGGGAGGGAAGAGAAGAGAGGGACCCAGAGGTTTGTCACTTGCCAGTCTGAGTAGAAGGAGAAACTGTTACTTGAGATGAAGAAATGGGATATTGAACAAGATACAGAGTTCAGTTTAGGACACATTAAGTCAGACGTGCCCAAGGGAGTCCAGGGAGATGGCTAGTGGTTGTAAATATAATTCTGAAACTCAGGAGAGCTTGGAGATAAAGATTTTATAGTAGCTTTATTTCTTGATCTGCAACCCTTCCCACAACAGCTGGTCTTAAAATACATCCCTTCATTTAAGACAAATTAACACAACAGCTTAACGTTTATAATTATTTATAATGATAATGATTAAGAATCATCTTACCATTGCATAATGGTAAGGCAAACTAAGCAGACAATCTTAGGATTTTAATTGGACATTTAGGCTAGTTTTGCATTCTGCTGGACCTCTCTCAAAGTGTATTGTCCTTTGCTGGTTTTCTGTGTGTACTATTCGGTTCTCATATATGTT
>PISX010010764.1:20694-68811 GCA_004024625.1 Mellivora capensis
CCCCTCCTCCCCTCCTTTCTTCCCCCTCCTCTTCCTCCTCCTCCTCCTCCTTCTTCTTCTAGGGAGAATCTTAAGCAGGCTCCATGGCCAGTGTAGACCCCAACATGGGGCTCAATCTCACAACCCTGGGATCATGAACTGAGCTGAAATCAGGAATCTGACACTTAACAGGCTGAGCTACCTGGGCGCCCCTAATTGGGAATGTTTTCTCATTCTGTTGTACACATGTCCCTTCTTTAGGAATCACAAGCATTGTGAAACCATGGCCTCTATCCTTTCTATGGTGTTTATTGCCAACCTGTCAAAGCACGTTCTTGCTAAGTTATGAGGATGTCTTTACTACCATGCCATTTCCCCCAATTCCTTACCTAGCACTTACTAAGAATCTAGAGATAATTTACCAGTTTAATTTTTGGGTTCCATGCAATTCTATTTCTAATTATTTATCTCATAAATAAGATTTTGTAATTAAATAATACCAAATAGATATTTGTTTAAAATTTGAAATTTCTTATATTGTGGTTTTGTGGGTGTTCGTTATTTAATATCTCAAGCACTTAAGCATCTTCTCTTTTATTAAAGTAGAATTAATTTTAGTGCAAAGACATGTCTTTCCCCACTAGCATGCAAGCCCCATGAGGGCAAGAATTTTTGTCCATTTGTTTACTTTTCTATCTTTAGCATATAGAACTGTGTTTGGGACATGATGGATGACAAAGAAGTTTTTTGAATGATTAAATGAATACATAGTAAGCTAAATAGACTCATAAATATCTTGATTTTAATTATCTTTCTTTCCATTTTTTTGAAAATCCAAATCTTCCTTACCATATTATATTATTTCTCTGTAATTTAGCAACTCCATGAATTTTATTAAAATTTCAGCTTAATGTAAGTTTGTTATGAGATAGTTACTTTCATATATACAACAAATTTTAATCTTTTAGTATCTAGGAGAAAAAAATCCTTTTACTCTTCTTTTAGCTTATAGGATTACCAGAGACTGCAAAATGTCTTATTGAGTCCCCCAGCAATATTTAGGTAGGAAGGTTTAAGTTTAGTTTTAAAAATATAAGCTAGCATTCATAAGGAACAGTTGTTTCTAGAATATGTCCAAAAAAAAAAAAGGAAAACCAAATAAATAAAAAGGAAATCTATAAAATATATTAAAATAACAGAACCCGAGACCCAGAAATCAATTTCCTAAAGACAATAGCTGTCTGTACCAGGGAAGTGCTCAGCATATGGTACATTTCAAGGCATTGCTAAAATTGCATTTAACCACATCCACAAATTAATTCTTGCCATTACTATCACCGTTTCACAAAATGTATTTTCTCCCGTCTACAGTCTGAGAAGAGTAATTGGGAAAAAATGCCACTTAACTGTCTCTGAGAATCCAGCTGCTGGGAGCTGTCATTGGCTCTGGGGACTCAGACCAGGCCCTCTGTCAGAGAGGATAATGGATGAGGAGAGAGATCTGCAGTGGGAGGAGAGTCAGGCCCCAGAACTCCCCAGTCAATTGTGCTTTGAGAAACACTAATGTGCTTTGCCATGCTACCATGTGTCTCTTTGTTCTCTAAGAACATCCATTCTGTTCACCACTCATGAGTGCACGTTTAGTTCTATCTCATAAATCGTAGTGTGAAGAGGTAGGCAGAGGGCAGAACGAGCCCCCCTTGAGACGGTGGACAAGCCCGTTCACGACTCCTCTTCCTCCTTTCATTTTCTTTTCTATTTTCATTCTTTTGAGGAACTTTTAGGATTAAGCACATTTTGGACAAGTCAAAAACATTGCTATGCTAATTGCAAACTGATGCCTGGTCTTCATAGTGATGATGACATAGAATCAGGGACCAGGAGCCCACATCACTGCCACAAAGACATTTATGGTGGGTAGAGATTTTTGTGGTTATCTTCAGAATCATGGTATTTTTTTTCTTTTTAGATTTTATTTATGTATTTGACAGCAGAGATTACAAGTAGGCAGAGAGGCAGGCAGAGAGAGAGAGGAGGAAGCAGGCTCCCTGCTGAGCAGAGAGCCCATGCGGGGCTCGATCCCAGGACCCCGGGATCATGACCTGAGCCAAAGGCAGAGGCTTTAACCCACTGAGCCACCCAGGCGCCCCGGGAATCATGGTATTTTTTGATGCCAGGTCAGACTCATTCTGGCTAAAGGCTGAATTGGCAACAAGCTCTTTATTCAGAATGAACTCCGGCCTGTACCAAGTGGAACAAAGTGCAACACTTTTTTTTTTGATGTACAAAAAAACTGTACATATTTAACATATACAGCTTGATGAGTTTGGAAATACGTGTACATCTGCTAAATGCAACACTTTTGATCCTGACTTCTGGAGACTCCCAGAGGCAGCACCTAGCTAGCTCTACATGCAAGGAGAAAGTGCTGTGTATTTAAAGAACACAATGAAAACATCAAAAAGTCTATATATAGTCAAATAGCTAACATATTATATAACATATTGTAGCTCAGTTACGTGATGGATTATTTGCTAACTGCTAAAAAACGTTCAAATATTTAAGTGCATGGAAAAATGATACTTAATATATTAACGGACAGAAGCATTTTCAATCTTGTATACCCAGTATGATGTCATGTGAATAAAATGTTGCCATATGTTTCTATGCATAAGAAAGTAAATACATAAAATTGGAGAAAATATTGTGGCAGAGAATTTCTAGTCTCTTTTATACTTTTCAGTTTGGCCTATATCTATATAGATATATATAGAGACAGAGAGAGGGAGACAGAGGGAGGGAGAGGGATTTTAAGGAACTGGCTTCCATAATTATAGGATGATTGTGGAGGCTGCTAAGCCCAAAATCTAGACAGTGAGTCAACGGGCCGAAGACCCAGGTAAGAGCTGATGCCGCAGTCTTAGGGGCCTTCCTTCTTCTCTGGGAAACCTCAGTCATTTCTCTTGAAGCCTTCAACTCCCTGAATTAGGCCCACCCACATAATGGAGGGTTAGTCTACTTTAATCCCATCTAAAAAATACTCTCACAGCAACTTCTAGACTAGTGTTTGGCCAAACAACTGAGCATCATAGCCTAGGCAAAGGGACACATCAAATTAACCGTCACAGCTTTCAAGCATTTCCCACCCCTCTTTCTTCCTAGCAGCAGGCTGATTTTCTGGTTGGCTGTTGCACCCTTCCCCATGCAGTCCATGAGCTTTTCATGAACACTTTCAGTTTTTTACCAACAACCACAGTTCAGGGGGGTGAGGTGACCACAATGCCCCAGCAGTTCAGGAGAATTTCTTGCTCGTAGGGCTAGGACAGCAGCCCTATCTCTAGGCTGGAGTTGGGGTACAACTGGGAAGCTGCAAGATGGCCCTATAGAAGGCAGAACAGAGAGCTGGGGGGAAAACTGCTCTTGAGATAGCCTTCAGTTCCTGAATTAAACCAACCCTAACTTCTGTCCTTCCTCTGGGTTTTCAGTTACACAAGCTCTGTTTATTTCATCTAGCTCTTCTGTTTCCTGTAGCTATGTTTCTGTGAATACGTTGTCTTTTCCAGTTTTTCAACAAATACGGATTACTTTTATAATAAGCCAGAATTACTATCTTCATTGATTCTAAGACAAACTTCTGCATTTTCGAATCGCTGAAATTGGGATGTGTCATGGGATATCATAACTTAATAGAGCTCTCTTTTGTAGTGTATATAAAAATAATGTCTTATGTTCAGTAATGTTTTAGACTTGATAAAAGTTATTTTTAAGGGACGCCTGGGTGGCTCAGTTGGTTAAGCAGCTGCCTTCGGCTCAGGTCATGATCCCAGCGTCCTGGGATCGAGTCCCACATCGGGCTCCTTGCTCGGCAGGGAGCCTGCTTCTCCCTCTGCCTCTGTCTGCCTGTGCTCACTCTCTCGCTCGCTCTCTCTCTCTGAGAAATAAATAAAAATCTTAAAAAAAAAAGTTATTTTTAAGAGAGATGGAATGCAAATGTCCAGGAGAGTTGGAGGGGTGCACCATATACCCCTGGGACCATATGGTGACCTCGACCATTTCTGGAATGGTCCAAGAAGAGAGGGGCGCCTGGGTAGCTCAGTGGATTAAAGTCTCTGCCTTCAGCTTGGGTTATGATTCCTGGGTCCTGGGATCGAGCCCCACATCAGTTCTCTGCTCAGCAGGGAGCTTGCTTCCTCCTCTCTCTCTGCCTGCCTCTCTGCCTACTTTTGAGCTCTGTCAAATAAATGAATAAAATCTTAAAAAAAAAAGAAGACATTAGTAACCTAGAACTTGGCTTTGCTGTACTAAATTATTTAAGACTCATAGGAACTCAACTGATAGAGAACACTTGGTTCTCCATACTGGAAATGGGGGCAAATCTCTTCCTTTCAAAGAATCTGATCAGTTTTCAATGTCTATTTTCTTTTTCTTAGACTCCGTGGTTTTGTGTGATTTTATTTTCAACTGGTTTCAAAATAAACCCCCTCAAACTTGCTATTTCAGGATCTTATACATATGACTATTACATTAATAATAATATCATATGTTGCCTACATATGGTAGTTTTAAAACTTTCAAAGCATTTTAGATCTATTATGTGATTTGATTTCCATAATATTTCCATGAGTTAGGCAGGTTCTTATGATCCTTCTAGTATTCAAGAGACTTGCTTGGTGTCACAGAGTAGTTGGTAGAGGTGGGGCTTCCAGTGGACTAGAAAGGAAAGGCTGATAAATGAAGTTTTATTGCCTGAAGTTATGATCTGTGTCATCAGCAAAGGCAGAACACAATTTTAGAGTTTTTTTAAAACTCTGGTTCAAGGTTAAGTCATCAATTCGTGACCATCTTTCTGCTCCCATATATATTCCTGTCACTAAAAATGGTCATTGCTGCACTCAGGCCATTGTGATTCTCTCATCTTGAAAAGACCCTGTTTATTTTGTGCTAGCTCACACTGAATTGAAAATAAGTCAGCAGTGAACCATCATCCCAAGAACTAAGGTCTTAAGCGCTATTATAACTTATTAGATTAATTTGAATTTTTAAGATGGTTTAGAATGTAAAATTCCATTTACATTTTCTCAAACAGAATCAGGGAGGGACAGGGAAATAATAATAAATTAGAGTATAGGAAGTAATAATGATATATTATATATATATGTATATATTAGGAAATAATAATAAATTAGAATATAGGAAGTAGAATGAATTCAGGGGAAAATCCAGGTAACTATATCTCTTACTCCCACTTGCTTTTTCTTTCTTTTTTTTTTTTTAAATAAAAGATCTTCTCATTGTGAATCGTGGTCCCATCTTCTTCATCTACACTTACCATATTTTGTGTTAGTTATTTTTTCCCACGTCCTCCACTTCCTTAGACGATGCATTTCTGGAAGGCAGGGAGTACATCTTATTTTTCTCTCGGGCATATTCTTTCTAGCATACCACCTGCCATATAACAGATGCTCCAGACACGTTAGCTGCATGGCTATGCAGGAGAAGAGAAGGAATGGTCTTCATTTTCTTGGAAAAGTAGGTGGGCTCATCTGTTGAAAACGAAGGAGTACAGTCTGGTTTGGGGACCTGGAAGCATGAAAAGGAAATTTCCATGTTTAAGTCACAGGAATGCCGAGGAATGAAGATTACAGGTGGGGACATCAGCCCCAGGGTTTGGGCTTGGGTTTGGGGTGGTGCAGATGGGGGGATTCTCACTGGCTTGCTGCTTCCATTATATGTACAAGAACGGTAGTGACTTAGATAGATGGCATGTTTGGGTCTTTTGATCTCAATTTATGACTGATTTATGACAGTAAACAGTAGCTAACATTTAAAAAAATCTAAGCATCCTACTTATTGTCTTTGAGAAGACCTTTTATGTAAAGTAAATTCATCCACTGCTATTTAGTCCGACCTAGAAAAACAGGACAACACATTGTCTTGTTTTATTTATCTGGAATGTGCCCTATAACTTTCTAGGAAACTCACCAAAAGATTCCATTTAATAAAGTAAGAAAAGATTTCAGGGAAGTCATTAAAGTAAAACAAAGAAAAACAACAACAACAAATCTTTACATATACCCCAAACCCTGAACTTAAAAGCAGTTTCATTTATTTAAAGAAATTGATACTTGTACCTCATATAGCTGTGAATATTCAGTTGATCAGGATAATAGAGAGATAGACCAAGGCCATGATTCTGATTCTTTTAAGGGGGGAGAGGAAAGAAGCAGTGGAGGTAAAAGTGCTCCATTCTCTTTATGTTGTGAATGGTTGAGGTATAGAGAAGGTCAGCAACGTGACTATGTATTGTGGCTGGGGATCAGACAGTTGGAAAATCCAACTGAAGGCCATTTGAATATCACGAGAGTTCTGGCTCATACAGGAAGAATATGAAAATAATTTCAAAAGGAATCAGGCAGTAAATAGATGCAATTCAGACAAGAGGATGAAAGAGTTGAAAACACAAATCATTGAGAAGAGCTGGTGATCCATGGGGTTTGTGCTGCTAGACTGCTCCTCTTTTAAAATTTGAAGGAATACAATGATTTTAAACACAGGCTCACTGCATTCTAGCCTTTTAAAGGGTGAGTCTTTGGCTGTCCTTGAAAGCAGCTTTGTTTATTGAAAAGACTATATGCTTTTATTTTTATTTTTTTAAGACTATTTATTTATTTGAGAGAGAGACAGTGAGTGAGAGCATGAAAGGGGAGAAGGTCAGAGGGAGAAGCAGACTCCCCGTGAAGCTGGGAGCCCCATGTGGGATTGATCCCAGGACTCTGGGATAATGACCTGAGCCGAAGGCAGTTGCTTAAGCAACTGAGCCACCCAGGTCCTCTGCATGGTTTGATTTTTAAAAATTAATATTTAATTTAATAAAGTTGTGAATCCAAATCTAGGTTTTTTTTCTCAAGATTTAAATTTAGGGGCGCCTGGGTGGCTCAATGGGTTAAAGCCTCTGTCTTCAGCTCAGGTCATGATCCCAGGGTCCTGGAATTAAGCCCCGCATCGGGCTCTCTGCTCAGCAAGGAGCCTGCTTCCACCTCTCTCTCTCTACCTGCCTCTCTGCCTACTTGTGATCTTTGTCTGTCAAATAAATAAATAAATCTTTAAAAAAAGATTTAAATTTAAACTTACAAGTCTAATGATTCTATTTATAAATCTACTCTTTTGAAAATTAATTTCAAGGAGTATATATAAAGTTAATATAGGGGCACCTGGGTGGCTCAGTTGGTTCAGCACCTACCTTCAGCTCAGGTCATGATCCCAGGGTCTTGGGATTGAGGTCTACATTGGGCTCCCTGCTTAGGGGGAGTCTGCTTCTCCCTCTCCCTCTTCCACTCCCCCTACTTGTGGTCTCTCTCTCTTTTTCTCTTTCAAATAAATAAAATCTTAAGAAAAAATAAAGTTAGGGGCACCTGGGTGGCTCAGTGGGTTAAGCCTCTGCCTTCAGCTCAGGTCATGATCTCAGGGTCCTGGGATCGAGCCCCGAATTGGGCTGGCTCTCTGCTCAGTGGGGAGCCTGCTTCCTCCTCTCTCTGTCTGCCCCTCTGCCTGCCTCTCTGCCTACTTGTGATCTCTGTCTGTCAAATAAATAAATAAAATCTTTTTAAAAAAATTAAAAAAAAAGAAAAAAGAAAGTTAATGTATTTGATTTTTAAAAAGCAGTTAAGGGGCACCTGGGTGACGCAGTTGGTTAAGTGTCCAACTCCTGATTTCAGCTCAGGTCATGATCTTGGGGTTGTGAAATTGAGCTCTGCATTGGGCTCCATGCTGGCCATGGAGCCTGCTCAAGATTCTCTCTCTCCCTCTCCTTCTGCCCCACCCCCACCTCTCTAAAATAAAATAAAATAAAATAATAAAAAGTAGTTAAAGTATCAGAACAAATGTCTTTCCAGGCATTCAACTTATTTCCTTTTCTTTCTTTCCTTCTTTCTTTTTTTTTTTTTTTTTTAAGATTTTATTTATGTCTTTGACAGAGAGAGACACAGCAAGGGAGGGAACACAAGTAGGGGCAGAGGGAGAGGGAGAAGCAGGCTTCCCCAGAGCAGGGAACCTGATGTGGGGCTCAATCCTAGGACCCTGGGATCACAACCTGAGCCAAAGGCAGACGCTTAATGACTGAGCCACCCAGGTGCCCCTCAACTTATTTCTAAAGTTATTAAATTATATTTATAAACATGAAGAATCTATACATATTAATTATTCTAAATGTCTCAGTATTGTTTAAAAGCCCATAATTCTTTGGTATTTCCATTTGAAATTACAAGTACATGTGGATTACTTAAGTGTACATTTCAAAAAGGAATCACAAGATTCATCAGACTGATTTTTTAAAATTTATTTTTAAAATATTTTTTTCAATTGAGGTATAATCGACATGTAACATTATATTAGCTTTAGACGTGCAACATAATGACTCAATATTTGTATACACTGTAAAATGATCACCACAATAAGTACAATTATGATTCATCACCATATGAAGTTATACATTTTTTTCTTGTGGTGAGAACTTTTACAATTTACCCTCTTAGCGACTTTCAAATATGCAATGCAATATTATTATTTTTTAAAAATATTTTATTTATTGAGAGAGTGAGACAGAGTCACAGCAATAGAGCAAGTACAAGCATGGAGATGGCAGAGGGAGAGGGAGAAGTAGACTCCGCCTGAGCAGGGAGCCCTATGCGGGCTCCATCCCAGGATCCTGGAATCATGACCTGAGCTAAAGGCAGAGGCTTAACTGACTGAGCCACCCAGGTGCCCTGCAATGCAATAATATTGACTGTAGTTATACATTACATTCTTGTGAATTATTTATTTTATAACTGAACATTTATACCTCTTAACCCCTTTCACCCATTTCACCCACCTCAGACCCCCCATCCTCTCTGGCAATCACCAATCTATTCTTGGTATCTATGAGTTTTGTTTTTTGTGTGTATGTATTTTATATTCCACATAAACTATACTCATTTTTAAAAATTCCTTTCTTCTTTTTGGCTGTTCTGATTGGACGAGTTCCACTGCCCTGTCCTCTAGATTGTTGATCCTTTCTTCTGTTTGATCTAGTCTGCTATTAAACCCTTCCAGTGTATTTTTCAATTCTGTTATTATATTCTTCAGCTCTGTGACTTCTGTTTGTTACTTTCTTATATTTTCTCTCTCTGTTGAAATTCTCCCTGTGTTCATCCATTCTCCTCCCAAGTTTGGTGAGCATCTTTATGATCAAAATTTTGAGTTCTTTTTCAGGTAAATTACCTACCTCTATTTCATTCAGGTTTTTTGTTGTTGTTGTTGAGTTTTTTAATCCTGTTCATTTGGAATATGTTCATCTGTTTCTTCATTTTGCTCAACTCTTTGTTTCTACATATTAGGTAAAACAGCCACCTTTTCCATTCTTGAGGGAGTGGCCTTGTATGGGAGATGAAACTTATCATTCAACCTTTCCCTACCCATCTCTTGGTTGTCTCTTGAAGCTTTGTGGTTGTCTAAGCAGCCTGATTTATGCTTGTGAGCTCCCAGTTGTTGAGGATGTGTCAAGACCTTTCAGTGTTCCGAAGGGAAGGGATCTCAGTCAGCACCTAGATTCAGGCTGATTGGAAGCCAGACCCTCAGGCAGCTTTTAAAGGTATGCATATATATAATCCTGTGGGACCACAGTCCTAAACCCTGCTGGTCTCCAGAAGAGGCAATCTGGATGATGGCTGAAACAACTGAGGCTCCAGATGAGTGCAAAAGCTCCTTTCTAGGATATACCAGTAAGCTGTAGTAAGGCCAAGGGAGAGTGCAATGATGGAATCTCCTGGCCTACATTTCCTGAGAGCACCTTGGTAGCCTCTAGATGTGTGACCAATTCGGAGCCTATTCCTCAGGCTGAAGCTCCAGCCCAAGTAAATAGGCCCTTTTCATAGGAATCCCGGGGTATGTTTAAGTCTGCAGTCTCTGTGGTTCCCAGGGAATGGTAACCTGCCAAGGACTGTTTCTCTGATTCAATCCTGTGAAGCCCAGAAACACAAGCCCTCCAGGCCACCAGAGCCAGGCAATCAAGGGGCATTCCTTGTGTGTACTGCACCATGCCTGCCAGCTTTAGGGAGCCAGTAGAAGAGTGCAAGTCAGCACCAGCCAGATAGAGGGAGAGCACAGAAATGGTGTCCACCAGCTCCTCTGTCTCTGGAGAGAGTCCCATTGAGTCCTATCCCAGCAGCAGATGCTTTAGGATTAACAAGTCAATCTCCTTCACGTATAGTCTAGGGGCTTTTGAAACTGCTGCTTTTGCACTGGATCTTGGGGCAAGTGAGTATGTGTGTGAGTCTTTGAAGAGCAGGATCTCCATTCCCTACACCCCTTTGGTTCTTGTAGGGGTAAGCCCTATTGGTTTTTGCAGCTAGACACGTTGAGGGCTTGTGTCTCTGGTTCAGGTCCCAAGAGGTGGGGTGCGTGATGTGGGACACAAACCTCTCGTTCCTCAGGGAGAAGCTCTCTATTTGTGAGATTCCTCCCAACTGTGGGTAGCCATGCCGGGGGTGGGGTTTTTGGTGAGAGTATGTCTCTGTCTCTCCTGCTGGCCTTGATGTGACCCTTTTAACCTTTGCAGTGGAGGACCCGTTCAGCTAGTTTTCAGATCTTTTTCAGAGGGAACTGTTCCACATGTAGCTTTAGATTTGCTGTGTTTATTTTTTTTTTAAGATTTAAAAAATTTATTTATTTGACAGAGAGAGCACATGAGATAACAAGTAGGCAGAGAAGCAGGCAGAGAGAGAGGAGGAAGCAGACTCCCCACTGAGCAGAGAGCCTGATGTGGGACTCAATCCCGGGACCCCGAGATCATGACCTGAGCTAAAGGCAGAGGCTTAACCCACTGAGCCACCCAGGCATCCCAGATTTGCTGTGTTTATGAGAAGTGGTGAGGTCAGGATCTTCCTACCCATTTTGAACCTCATTGATCTTTTATTCTCTTAATTATTATACTCTTAATGCCAATTGTGCATAAGCTTTCCTAACTTTCATATAAGAATATTATATATTTGATCTTCTTTTTCCTCTTTCTCCCTTAATCTAAATTTACAAAGGGGAAATTTCTTACCCAGTAAATTGGAGTTAATCTACTAAGAATTCCCAGGTGGATAAGGTTGCATATCTGCTCATATTTTTGTCTGGATCACAGGTTTATTGTCCTAGGACACTGCCAAGGTCCTGAAGCAGCAGGAGTTCTCTGTATAGTGGTTCTATTAGGTCCAGACAAGAGTAGGAGACTCTCAGCCCCACTCAAGTCCCTGAGATTCAGTTTCTGCAAAATCCAATTCTTCTTCCTTGTAATTGCTTTATCAGTTGATAGGATTCAACTAATCTCTATCTCTTAGTCCTGTTTTGAATTCACTGAGTATTTTTCTGACCCCACAGGGCCCAAAATCTTATAAACATTTAAGTGCTATCTGATTGGATTCTGTACATTCCTCATGGCTTTGCCTGGTTCTTTAGCTGTAATACTGAAGAAATCATACTAATGATGGATGAAACCATTTGATTTAGTTCAGGTGTCTCTCAAAGCAGACCTTGAGACAAGAACAGGAATTTAAGTATGACATAAAACAAACACTGAGAAGTGAGACAGGGATGGAAGCCAACCAATAAGAAGTGTATGATCAATCCAGTCATCACTGTGGGGTCCTGGAGCTTAAGGTGAATGAGGAAAAGCTGGCAGCCAGCATGAAAAAGGTGTCTCAGAGTCGCCCAAGAGGTGAGAGAGCTGGGGTATTTACGTACCAATTCCTGTTGATCATGGGTTGAATGCTGTTCCTGGAGGTAATTAACTCCCAGCATTTTTGGCCTACTATACAGAAGGGCAAAGTGGCTCCAGTGGTCAGAGAATGCCCTCAGGCAAGGCAATAGAGGAACTGAATTTGTAAGAGCCTGAGTGAGCTTCTCATTTTCTTCCTTTAGAGCTTCAGTTGCACTAAACACTAACCAGCCAATTTCCCCATACATAATTATGATTACCTTCAAGTGTTATGCCTGAGTTCCACCAAGGAGCCAACACCGATGCAATCACACAAGGGTTTATTCAACAAGCTTAAGCTTGGGCCCAAGTATACCTGACACAACGGAGTAGGGACTTGGACTCCAAGGTGACATGCTTAAGCTTGGGCCCAAGTATACCTGAGGCAGCGCTGAGTAGGGACTTGGACCCCGAGCTTAGTTAAGGCAGGGGTATTTATGGGTTCCTGTTACTATAGCAGGGTGGGGATTCCTGGAACCAAAGCAGGGTGGGGCTTACTAAAGCAGGGTGGGGGTCTCTGGAACTAAAGCAGGGTGGGGCTTACTAAAAGCAAAGTAGGGGAAGCCCTTGGGGACAGGGGTCTGAGATGGCTGCCAGAGCTAAGATGGCTGTACTTATGCTAAAGCTAAACCTGAGGTGGGATGCCCTTGATTCTTCTCGGCCTCCACACAAGTTTCCCAAGTGCTGGAAATATTGCATAATGCAAAACATCCTCTTTCACCTGGATTATGCCCCAGTTTATCACAGGTAAGAGTCTTAGTAATGGGGTTACCACAGCACGCCTGGCATTGTTACCACTCTACCTACCACCAGTAATGGTGTCTTTGCTGTCTTTTGGCTGGTATCATTCAATTCTAGAGCCCCAGCCTGAGGATCTGCTTCTTAGGACTTTTTGTCTCACCAAGTGTCTCAATTAGGGTTCTCACAGAAGTAGACAGCAAGAAACAGATTGGAGTGTCACGAATGTATTTGGGAAGGTGAAGCAAATCAGGAAGAGAACTGGGAAGTAAGACAGGGAGTGTTGGGTCCCCAGTGTTGGGTCCCCCAATAATGGGTCCATGGTCAAAGGAGCGAGACTGATACAAAGCGAAGGTCAAGCAAAGCTTTATTTTGCGCCAAGCATCAAGAATCAAACCGATTGTCAAACAGACCGGTTGGGACCACCCCTTACAGAGAGGATGACCCCTCCCTGCCTCACAGACTAACTTTTATAGAGCAAAGGGCATGTGGCTGAGCCTGGCCACACACAGGTGGCCAATAAGATTGCAATACACAGAGAAAGCTGCACAGTCATGCTAGGTCTTACACGGGTGGCCAATTGAACTACAATTCACCCCATAGTAGACATTTGCACTAGCCTATCACCTTGGTGAGAATTGGCCCCCAAAAGGCGGGGCCCACACTTCTTGGTAGCTAGGGAAACAGTATGTGCGCTTTACTGATTGGATGTCTCCACCTGACTCGACTCATCCCTGCATTCGGGTTGTTATCTCCACCTTACCTGACCCACCCTTGTATTTGGGCTTTGTTACCTGGGACTGGTTTCCTGGACTTGCTTTTAAGTAAGTTTACCTGGGAGTGGGGGCGGGGGACAGGGTCAATTTAAGTTTTATTGCATAAACAACAAAATGGCTCTTCAACTGAGATGGGGCCGCTCTGGCTAAATAGGCCCTTACAGGAAGAAAGACAGCCAATAAAAACTACATTGTTAGGCCAGACACCACTATGGGCTACTGGGCCTGGGCTTAATTGAGCTGGGGGATCTCTGGGAGCCTATGTAGAACACACGATTCAGTGTTACCTGTACCCACCCCCACCAGGCTAAGGGATCTGGGATTTTATTTACTTTCTCCCTTCCACATTGGTAGACAGCTCCTGTAGAATCCTGCTAATTCCTTGGCATTTTTTGAGCTGCTGTGAAGTGGCTAGAAAAAGCCCCCCCAGGAAGAAAATTCAGGTTCTAGGTGTTGGAGGTCTGGCCTGCATGCACCAAGGTAGTAAGATCAAGGGGATATTAACAGGGCACTGGTGGTATCCCTTACACCATTGTTTCCCATTTCTTAAGGTTTTTGTTCTAATTAGATGTTAGGTGTTTATATGAAATGAGAATATTTAAAGATTTTTGAACAAATGAGTGCCCCAAATTGCCAAAGCCTTTTAAACTGCAATGAGGCATTTTCAGAGTGCTAGAGTAAGTGTGAATTTGCAAGGGAAGACAGATTTTCTAAGTTGAGCTATTTGAGCTAAATTATTTATTTTTTACTTCTGCTAATAAGACTTCCAGATGTAGATGTGAGGGGATAGAATAAACATGTTTCTTGGATCACTAGAGGAAGGAAAGAATATGAGTCATGTGTTTATACCCAGACAGGAATTTGTTTAGAGAAGAATTAGCAGTGCTGGGCATTAATATATCTATTTTAGAATAAGTAAATGAGCCAGTTTTGAAGCTTGGGATCCTTCTGGCCTGATGAGGCAGTAACAACGGAAATAGAAAAGTTTCATTTTAATGTTTAGCATGATTAAGTTTTCTTATGAAATGAGCTGAGTCTCTGCTAGATCCTTGGTTTGCATGAAGCCAATCTACGTGAGCCATTAGCTGTGACTACAGTTGACTTTCCTGGCCCAGTTGCATGGGGGTAAGTGAACAGATCTGCTTCATTATCCACTTTCTCAGATCAGAAAGATCACTGGGGAGTCAGTAGTCCTGCCAGGCCTCTGTGGCATGACAGCAAGCCAGGAGGAACTTCTCTGTACTGTCACCACAGCCACCTCCAAACTGTCTCCTGAACAGAATCCAGGTCTGAGGCTCATCCTCTCTGTTATCCCCAGAGAACAGCTTAGAAAGCAGAGAACAAATGAGTCATGTTTAACACACTTTCAAAAGAACAATAAACAAAGCACAACCTAATTCTAAGGCAAAGCTAACATTTCTTTCAGTTACCTTTCTGGTAACCGACTTTCTTTTTAAGAGGCAAAAACAAACTCAGACTACAATCTGTATTTGTGCCTTGACTAACGATCAGATGAAAATGGGCCAATCAGCAAATTCAGGGCAGGAGAGAGCCAAACTATTAAATTGAGGGAACTGTTATTCTGACTAGAGTAATTTGGTTGGCATGAAAAACGGTACCACTATATTTTAATTTTCACTTGGAATCAAACCCTAAGCCCTATTTACATCTTCAAATCAACTGATGTGAGTACATCACACCACAGTTTGAGACGGGTGGTCTCCAGATACTCTTATGCTTCCTATTTCATTGACATCATTGATGTGAATTTGCCTCAAGCTCGTACATTTTGGGCTAAACAGATGCCTCGTGGTCTACCACCATTGACAAATACAAGGATTTGACTTCAGCAGGAGGTTAGGCTATCTGGTCTACCTTCATAGATGGTGGGAGTAAAGGACACCCAACCACATACTATAGGAAGGGAGTCTAGCAATGACCCTGGGAACTGAGAATAGAGTTATAATTCATTCAAAGGAAATGCCACAACAGGTTGTGGTCTTTGTCCAGAATGGTGGAACATTGGATTAGAAAGATATGGGACTGAAACTCAGCTTTGGAAGTAAAGAGATGAAGTAGGGAGAGAGCTCAGGTCCAGGTCTATGCCAAGCATCTCACATGAAGCAAGGTGGCGGTGAATGAGAGCAGAGCTCAGCCCTTGTAAAACGGAGTGAGCTGGAGCCAGGCAGGAAGTAGCTCCCCTGTCAGTCATAAGAGGGACAGAGCAAGACCAGAGGCAATGGGCATGGTAGCAAGTATGGGTCTGGTGATTCAAACACTGGACTCAGATCTAGCAGAACTCTCATCCAGGTTTGGTGATGGAAGTGTAGGAAGAGATCTAGACAGATCTTGTTTGTCTTGAGGAAAAGCACTCCTGTGATCAAGCTGTGAACTGAACTAGCTTTTTCTTTGGTGGTACACCCTCTTACTTTAAAGACTGACTATCAGAGGCATGTAGTTATTTAGATTTGGATTTTTGCTATACATATTCCTCAAAAATGAATGAATGAATCTGTCACCTTAAGAAAACAGTGGGCATTTGTCATTGTTGATAATGCTAAAACCCAGTCTTGCAGTGTAAATCAGAATTTTGGGAAACTGAATCTGCTACTATGAGCATGAAAGCTTTCTGATACTTTTCTGATGAGATCGGTGGTGATATTAACAAATGTGATTTTAATAAAAGTTGTATAATAAAATGTGTCAATATCTGGAACATCTGCATAATTCAGCAAACAGTATTTTCCAAATGACCAGTGCATGATGTTACAAAATTATATTATATATTCAAAGGGGAAGATAGACCAATGAATTTTAATCTAATAGGGTAGAAAAGTTCATTGATATGGTTTTATATTTCACATGGCAGCTAATATATAAGAAACTAGCACATGCTGAATTTTGGTGTAATATCAGACGAAAATATCCAAAATTAATCTGAAAAGATTTTGAAAATAATCCTCCAAACTGCACATCTGTGAGATGCAGAACTTTCCTCTGTATTTTGACCAAAACACAATATTGCAAAAGACAGGATGCAGAAGCAGTTATGAGAATCCAGATGTTTTCTAGTAAGTCAAACCCTAAGGAGGTTTGCAAAATTGTAAAACAAGGCTACTCTTCTCTCTAAGTATTTTTTGTCTTGGAAAGTACAGTTATTTTTCATAAAATATGTTATTTATGTTAACATGTAATATTTGACCATTATTATTTTAAATAAATACTTAAGAACATTTCTGTTTTAAATTATAGTATGGTAAATATGGATAGATATAAACACATAAATAAAGTGTGAAATGTCCCTGCTAAGTGATACATTTCTTTTTAGATTCTCCTTGACAAAGTATTTTTCCCCTATGTGTTGCATTCAATGTAAACTGTAGCTGATACTTATGTGTTTGGGGTGCCTGGGTGGCTCAGTCAGGTTAAAAATCTGACTCTTGATTTTGGCTTGGGTCATGATCTCAGAATTGTGAGGACGAGTCCAACACTGGGCTCTGCTCCACATGGAGTCTGCTTGAAATCATCTCTCCCTCTGCCTCTGCCCCTCCCCCTGCTTACGCACCAGCACACATGCTCTCTCTTTCTCAAAATGAGTAAATAAACTCTTTTAAAAAATTTATGTGTTTATCTCTCTCATGTTTATGTATACCTTGAAGATTTGAAGTTCATATTTATTTTCTTAGAGAAATTTATTTCTAAAGCAGAGATTTGACTTCTATAAATTATGCTAGTGACTGACGGCTATGAAATTTTCACAGAATTTACTGTTAGCCACAGAATTAATAAAGCCAGTATACTCTCCTTTCTGTGAGCAAGAGGAAAATCTGTCAGGAGCAAATGTCACTTCTAATATCTTGTTTCAAGTAAGTAGGCAAAGGTGAGTAATTATGGTGTTTCTTATTGAAATTCATCCCTGCCTTTAAAAAGACCTAACCAATCATTACCTTTATGTAGCTCAATGAAGAGTAACCCCATAGATACTAACCTTCATCTCTGCTTTAACTTAGTCTTAAACAAATAGGTATGTTTGCCATGTAAAAGGTTTATTTAGGTAATAAGTACCATAAAGACACATTTACTATTTAAAAAGTGAAAAATTCCATCACTTTTTTAAAAAATAGAATTGAATGACTTGTTTCTATAGAACATGTCAAATGCTAGTTCTGAAGGCATTGGGTCTGAAGGCTAAGGAAATTTCCAGAAGACAATGATGGTGTGTTAACTGTTTGGGGAAACACTCTTATGCATGGGTTGCTATTTTATTTTCCCTATTAATGATCAGCTTTCAGTGATATACGAGGATAAAGTTTTGATGTTCACAGCATGGTCCAGGGACCAGCAGTATCCGCCCCAGCTAGAAGCTATTGGACACATAGGATCTCAGGACTTACCCTAGGCCTGTAGTATCAAATCTGAATTTTAAAAAGATCCCCTATTGATGTGTAAGCACTCAAAATTTGAGAAGCACTGCTGTAAGAAATACAAGTCTTATTTTTTTTCACACTTTTTGGGTATTTACCCCTACTTAGTATTAAACTACTTGTTTACTACCGTTTTAAGAAAGATAATCTGTGTGCTCAGAACCTATTCCTGGATTATTAAAATATTTACTCCTAATGTCAGTGAGCTCTCTTGCTCAACTATAGACCCTGGCCCCATGCATCTTGAGTCATGGATGAGGATGTTTTGCAAGAACCAGAATATTCCAATCATTAAACCAGAAAAGCCCTGATGGCACAGAATGCCTGGAAGACCACAGACTCCCCCATGTCAACCTTCCCAGCCCAAGATCATGGGATGAACACACACACACACACACACACACACACACACACACACCTGACCGCCCACTCTGCCTGTACTCTCTCTCATGCACCTCCTTAACCTCTCCTATAAAACTCTAGGCGTTCCTCTTGCGGAAGAACAGGTGGGTTGTTAAGGCCTAAGCCGGCCATCTGTCCCCTCAGCCGCCACCTGAACTAAATCTCTCTTTTTTCAAACCCTCTTTCGATTATTGTCTTCTCTTGCGACAAGCTTATCTAAGCTTGTTAGGCAACAGCATTGGCAAATCCGGGCGGGAGCTGTGCTTTCCATTTGTCGGGCCGCCTTGGGCTCCCTGGGATGGAGCAGCGGGCTGTGGCAGCCAGCCAGGGCTCTGGGTTCCTTCCCTGAGCTAGCAGCGGTGATAGATCCATTCGTCACACAAAAATAAAGGTATTTACACACTGTCTTCTAAAGTGCCATATCGAAGGTGCTTCGTTAGCACAGTAGGTAGCGCATCAGTCTCATAAAACGCCAAATCGGGGCGCCTGGGTGGCTCAGTGGGTTAAGCTGCTGCTTTAGGCTGGGGTCATAATCCCAGAGTTCTGGGATCGAGTCCCTCAGTGGAGTCCCGCTCTCTGCTCAGCGGGGAGCCTGCTTTCCCCCCTCCCCCCCCTGCCTCTCTGCCTACTTGTGATCTCTGTCTGTCAAACAAATAAATCTTTAAAATAAACAAACAAACAAACAAATAAATAAATAAAATGCCATATCATTGGGGCGCCTGGGCGACTCAGTTGGCTAAGTGGCTGCCTTAGGCTCAGGTCATGATCCCGGGGTTCTGGGATTGAGCCCCACTTGGGGCTCTCTGCTCAGTGAGGAGTGGACTTCTCCCTCTCCCCACCCCCCCATGCCCACATGCGCATGCACGTGCTATCTCTCAAATAAAATCTTTTTTTTTTTTTTAAAGCAAGACTTATTGAGTGATAGCAACGTGATAGTACAAAGCTCCAAGGGGGGAGGGGACCCGAGAGTGTTGCCCTCAAATAAATAAAATCTTCAAAAAATAAAATAAAATAAAATACCATATTATTGAAAAGGCAAAACACCCCAAGAAACACCTAAATTAAAATTTAAATGTAGGGATTTTTAGGGCACTGAAAATACTCTATATGATATCATAACGATGGGTATATGACATTATCCTTTTATCCTGAATCATGGAATGTACAACACTAAGAGTGAACCCTAAGGTAAACTGTGTACTTTGGGTGATTATGATATGTCAATGTGGGTTAATTCTTGGTTTAAAAAAAAAAGTACCATTCTGGTGAATGATTTTGATAATGGGGACGCTGTGTGTTTGGCGGGGGAGGGAGAGTATTATGAGAAATCCCTGTATCTTCCTCTCAATTTTGCTGTATCCTTCTAAGACTGCTCTAAAAAAAATACAGTCTTAAAAACTACTAAATGTAGGACAACAGTCACTGATAAAGAGAATAAATATTTATATTTTAAAAATATTTTGTTAAATGCATTCTTCTTTAAGGAAAAACTGCGAGACTCTACCAGCTAGCCCATTATTGCTTAATACCACATTTCTAGGTCAGAAAAGGAACTGATTTGCAAGATAACCCGATAGACAGTCTTTAACATACCGTATTTGCCAGACGCAGGAGCAGCCCCTTGACTTACCTAACCCCCCCTAAACCTCCACCTGTAGTGAATTCACCTAAGGAAAAGAAAAGGCTTTCCCTAAATATCTTTCAGTACTCCCCGGAGTTGCTCTGCATGAGCGGTAGGCCCTGGTGACTAGTAGCTCTGTGGTAGCCTGCTTTAGGTCAGTTGAGATTATGGGCACTCTTCCTTGAAATCGTGAAAGATCAGTTTATAAAACCAGCCCAGGTTTTGGAACAACTAGTTATTTTTGCTTCGAAATAGTGAGCAATGGAGAAATTCTACAAAGTGTGAGGAAAAGGACAACATGACAACATACTGCTGTCTTTTCATGTCCTATGCATATGTCAGTGTATCTGTCCCTCAGAATATGGTTTTTCTCTGGGCCAAAGATAAAAAAAAAAAAAAAAGATAAATATGTGTGACCCAGCAACTCAGGCTTTTAATGTTGATTTAGCAAACACTTAGCTGGAGTTTGTACAATATAAGACATGTGTGTCAGACTTTCCCATGTGTAGAGCATTATATTAATTAAAGTTTACAACCACATCATTCCATACTTCAGGAATTTAGATAATGAGTCTCTTCTCATTCCTTCTGTCTGCAACCGATTTTAATGTAGTCTAGTGATAAATGTTTAAGAGTACGTGCTTTCAGTGTTCTGATAAAAATGACTGTCAAAATGTGAACACTCCACATTTCCTACATATTCCATTAGTCATTATTGGAGGAAAAAATATGAATAATTTATTGGTGAAAGTTCAAATTAATCTGCTGACAACTTAAATCATGCTTAAGGGTTCCTAAGGGTATGGGGCCTTGCAGGAAAAAAAGGCATGCTTTTTGTTAATGAGAAGAGTAACTCCTTGAAGGGCCAAGAAAATAATTTTACCTCCTACAGAAAAAGGCAACACACAATCATCTAATTCAGTTTCTCATATTGTGGTCATCTTGGGTAAACATTTTTTCCTTCATTATATTTATAACTGCTGTTTTTTATTATACCAATTTGGTGTAGATTTACCCACAGATATGTAATAATGTAATATAATTTACTTAAAATTGGATTTTAAAATGCAATTATTTTTAAAAGATCAGTTTTATATCATTATACTGGAAATAATCAATGCACTTAAATTTAGAATAAAAACCTTAAAAATTACTAAAAAGTATAAATTACATAGGATAGCAGCAGTCTTCATAGTGAAGGCAAGTGGGAACAGAGATCGTGACGTAATGGGGAAGGGTTTGAAAACAGGGAGTAGAGGAGACAAAAATAAATGAGATTCTTTGGAAGTTGCCCATTCCAGGCAAAATCCAGGTGAATTATAATAATAACAATTACAAAGTTAAAATGATGGAACATTTATAATGTTATGTGTGCAATGTTTTCTATTTAATCTTCAAAATGTCTCTCAACATGGATGCTGTGGTTTTTCCTGTTTTCAGATGAGGCACGAATTTGTTTCCTTAGTCATACAACTTTTTAAGTGTTTGAGTCACCATCATGATTGAGAAGTTGACCCCAGAGTTCATACTCTTTAGCACTCTGCTATGCCTGCCCCAGCAAATTCTACTGTTGAGGGCAATCTTCTGGGAAGGTTGTTAGTCGGAGGATTTCTCAGAGTGATCTTCACTCCCGGACTCCATTTCCTCAACACTCTTTCTCTGATCAAATCTGCAATCTGGCTTTTGCTCTCACAACTTTCTATAAAATAATTTTTTAAATTTTGAAAAAGTTTAAGATTCACAAGAAATAGCAAAAAATAGTACAGGGTTGTTGGAAGCTCCCCACCCCTAAGCACTTGGTATTACCTTAGCTGTCCTAATGGGTGTGTAGTGGCATCTCTTTGTAGCTTTCATTTGCTTTTCCCCAATGGCTAAAGGTATTGAGGATCTTTTCATGTGCTTGCTTGACATGCATATGCTGTCCCATAAAATCTGTGTTCAAGGCTTTGGTCTGTTTCCTCATTGGATTGTTTGCCTTTTTACTGCCAAATTTAGAGACTTTGGTATACATTTTACTTATTTTTTAATTAAGATTTTATTTATTTATTTATTTGACAGAGAGGGAGCACAAGAAGGGGCTGGAACAGAGGGAGAGGGAGAAGCAGGCTCCCCACTGAGCAGGGAGCCCCAAGTGAAGCTCCATCCCAGGACCCTGGGATCATGACCTGAGCTGAAGGCAGACGCTTAACCCACTGAGCCAGCCAGGCGTCCCTTTATCACACATTTTAGATATAAGTCTTTTGTCAGGCATATGATCTGCAAGTACTTTCTCCCAGTCTGTGGCTTGTCTTTTCATCCTCTTAACAGGGTCTTTCTCAGAGCAAACATTTTTAATTTTTATAAGGTCCAATTTAATGATTTTTTAAATTTTCGGGATCACGTCTTTGGCATTATATCAAAAACCTTTTTGTCTACCTGCAGGTCATGAAGTTTTCTTCTACATTTTCATGTAACCGTTTTATGGTCTTACATTTTATGCTTAGATCTCTAATCTATTTTGAGTTAATTTTTATAAGGTGTGAAATTTAGGTTAAGGTCTTTTTTTAAAAATTACCTTTATTGTCCAATTATTCCAGTATCCTTTGTTGAAAGAATTACTTTTCCTTCTCATCAATTTTTAAAAACTGCTCTCACTGAAGCAATGGTCTCTTTCCTAATCAAAGGAACAGTGGCCCATGGGCATTTAGGCGATGTCGTGTTGATGGCAGAATATGTGCCCCTACCAGCTGTTGGGAGGCTGGAGGAGGCCACCACCCACTGGGGGAGTGAAGCGTGATCAGGGACAGCAGGAGCAGCCCTGACTCCCCTCTCTCCCTGCTCAGGCAGCGTGAACGTGGTCTGTCCACACATACTTTTCCAAGCTGTGATGGAAAACAATTTTTTCAAGAATGCATTCCATCTGTACTCCTTGAAATGAGAAGATAACACTGTTGTTTTAATTTTTGTTTTCCAAATGATTTTGCCTTATTACAAAAGTAATATATGCTCATTATAATCAACCTGGAAAATACAAAAACATCTCCCCACTTCCCCCCCTCCTTCTCGTCTCCCACCTTCTCCTCACATGTGGGAATGTGAACTTTAAAATGGTGGTCTACTTCTGTGAAAGAGGAGGACACATGAAAGGGGCTCAGGCAGATGGATGAATAGATAGAGGGGTTGAAGCAGGTATTGTAAAAGTTAACATGTTTAATCTTGGTGGTAGAGACATGGGATTCTATATTTTTCTATTCTGGTCTGTAGTCTTGAAATGCTCCAGAAATGAAATGAATAAAAGTCCTCAAGGTGTTTACTTCCTGATGAAGACACACTACACATTCACGATCTTTATTATTAGATTTATACTGAATTGGGAGGTCAGGGGCAGGGTGTCCCCATCATCCCAGAGATGGTTGAGTGATTCTCTTTACTGTTGGAGATGCACCAGTGCTTTTGTGAAATGACCTGAAAAATTGGAAAGTAGAGTCTGTCCTGAATGTTTGGGGAGGTGATGGATGGGAGACGGATGAGGTATTTTCTCTCTGTCTTTTTATAGGCATGCTAGCCCTTGCTTTGGGCGACAGAATGAATAAGTGACTCTATGACAATTTTGGAAAATCTCCGCATGTGTTAAGATAGTGAGAGCGGGCAAGTGAAGTGATAGGCAGCTCTTAGCTCAGCAGGTCAGAATTGCCCTTCAGAGTCAACTCACAAATTGTAGAGAAAGTTCTGTAGCTTTGGTCTGCTGAAGGGTCAGTGATATTTTAATATGTTCCCTTTACAGACATGGCCCCCATCTGCCACCTAATTAGACTCTGGAGATTTAATATCAAAGTGTAAATATTAATAGGTTCTAAAGAAGGACATGTCTGTCTAAAAGGTATAGCATTTTAAATTTATATTTTATAGGGGTGTCCATGTATTAAAGTGAAGCAGAGAATTAGGGCAATCATCTCGAAGATTCAAGAAAAAAAAATTACAAGACTTTAATTACCTGGACAGTTTAGGCCAAATCTATTTTTGGTACAAACTATTCAGTTACTACTTCATTTTGTGTAGACATGTACATGTACAGACATGTACACACTGGACTTTTTGCCTGTACCCCAACACACACTTTCATACATATACTTTGACCCCTTTGGGAAAACCAGAGCAATACTTTGGCTTGGAAAATTTTTTAAATGTCAGAATCTTTTCTACCTTGGATAAGTCTCTGTGCTCCCAGCATCTCCCTCTCCTTGGCTGTAGAATGTGGGGTTTGGACTTTATGAACCTTAAGCTACATTTTATCTTCATGTTTTTAAATAAAACCCCTTATGAGCCCCCATCCTTATTTATTTATTTATGTATGATGGGGAGAGAGAGACCATGAGCAGGGGTGGAGGGTAGAGTGAGAGAGAGAATCTCAGAGTCTCCGTACCTAGTGGGGAGCCTGATTAGGGCTCCATCTCACGACCCCGATCTCACGACCCTGAGATCATGAGCTGAAATCAAGAGACAGAGGCTTAACCAACTGAGTCAGTCAGGAGCACCTCTCCCTCCCTTAAAAAAAACAGATTTTTTTTAGAGCAATTTTAGATTCATAGCAAAATTAAGGAGAATGTAAGGAGATTTCCCATATACCCCCGCTCCCACACATGCACTGCCACCCTGTTTATCAACATCCCCCACCAGAGTGGGACATTTATTACAATCAATCAAACTGCATGGACACATCATAATCACCCAAAGTCCTTAGCTCACCTTAGGGTTCACTCTTGGTGTTAAATGTTCTGTGGTTTCGACAAATAATATGTGTCCATTATCTGAGTATCATACAGAATATTTTCATTGCTCTAAAAATTGTCTGTGTTCTGCCTATTTATTCTGCTCTCTCCCCACCAAACCTAATCCTTGATGACCGCTGATCTTTCACAGAGTTTCCAGTATGTTGTATAGTTAGAATGATACAACATGTAGCCTCTTCAGACTGGCTTCTTTCACACGGTATTCTGCATTTAAGTATTTTTTTTTTATGCCTTTAAGTTTTCTTCATAACTTTCCATGGCTTGATAGCTCTTTTTTTTTTTTTAAGAGCTAAATAATAGTCCATTGGCTGGATGTACCAGCTTATTTATCCATTCACCTACTGACAGACATCTTGGTTGCTTCCAAGTTTTGGCAAGTATAAAGGAAGCTGCTATGACTATGCGTGGGCAGGTTTTGGTGTGGGCGTAGTATTTAACTTCTTTGAGTAAATACCGAGGAGTGCAATTGCTGGGTTGTATGTTAAGAGTGTGTTTAGTTTTGTGAGAAACCACCAAACTGTCTTCCAGAGTGTCTCTGCTCTTTTGCGTTCCCACCAGCAATGAATTAGAGCTCCTGCTCTCCTGCTCTATGACCTGTCCAGGATTTGGTATGACCACTGTTCCAGATTTGGGTCATTTGGATAGGTGTGTAGTGGTATCTCATTTTAATTTGTATTTCTCTGATGATATATGATGTAGAGCATCTTTTCATATGCTTTTCTGCCATCTGTGCATATTCTTAGGTGAGGTATCCGTTAAGTTCTTTGGTCCATTTTTTAATTAGGTTGTTTTCTTATTGTTGAGTTTAAGAGCTTGTGGCTTGTCTTCTCCTTCTCTTGACATTGTCTTTCACAGTGGAGAAGTTTTTAATTTTAATGCAGTCCAGCTTATCATTTATTTCTTTCATGGATAGTGCCATTGGTGTCATATCTAAAAAGTCATCACCATATGCAAGGTCATCAAGGTTTTCTCCTGCATTATCTTTCCAGAAGTTTCATGAGTTGGCATTTTACATTTAGGTCTATGACATATTTTGAATTAATTATTGTGAGGAACGTAAGGGCTGTGTTCAGACTCTTTTCTTTTCCTTCTCCTTCTTTTTGAGTGTGGATGTCCAGTTGTTTTAGTTCTGTTTGTTGAAGACTAGTTGTTCTCCACTGTATTGACTTTGCTCCTTTGTCCATGATCTGTTGACTCTATGTGGTCCTATTTATTTCTGGGCTCTCGACTCTCTTCCTTTCATCTATTTGTCTATTCTTCCACCAATACTACACTGTCTTGATTACTATAGTTTCACAGTAAGTCTTGAAGTCAGGTAGCATTGACCCTCCGACTTCGTTCTTGTCCTTCAGTGTTGTATTGTGTGTTCTGAGTTTTTTGCTTCTCCATATAAACTTTAGAATCACTTTGTCGGTGTCCACAAAATAACTGGCTGGGATTTTGATTGGGGTTGCACTGAATCTCTACATCGGGTTGGGAAGAACTGACAGCTTGACAATATTTAACCTTTCTGTCCATGAACTTGGAATATCTATCCATTTAGTCCTTCTTTGACTTTGTGCATCAGAGTAATTCTCCTCATATAGATCTTGTATATCTGTTATTAGATTTATACATAAGTATTTCATTTTGGAGGCTCTAAGATAAATAGTAACTTGTTATTGATTTCAAATTTCACTTGTTCATTTGCTGATAGATAGGAAAGCAATTGGTTTTTGTATATTAACCTCATATCCTGAAACAAATACAGGAGGTGGGATGCCTTTTCAATCTCAGACTAGAGGAAAAGAGATAAGGGAATAATCAGATGAAGAAAATTTGAAGGGAGGATAGGAACAGGCAGAGTGGAAGAAGGGAATATATTTACTAAAGATGATGTAGGGCTTAGTAGAGGACTCAAGAAGAACGACAGAGTTCCTTACTGAGAGGAACTCAGGCTGAAAAACAAAATGGTATTTACAGTAGAATACCAGTGTAAAAACTGGTATTTTTACCAGTGGAAAAAAACAGGCACCATAACTTTCATTTATGATTATTTTCAACTAAGCCAACATAGAAAAGGGGGGAACCATCAAAAAGCTTATTTAAAAAGGCAAAATATTCTCAAAGTAATGTTTCCACTAGGTCCTTAGCCAAATGTCTAAATTGGAGGTATGGTGGCAGATATATCATTTTTAGGTGATGAGTATGTGTTGTTGATACTAAAACATTTTTAATGTAACTTTCAGATTCCACTCCTTATATTGTATTTTGGTGGTTATCCATTTAGCAATAACTGACAATTACGTACTGAGCATCTCTTAGGTGATAGGAACATGAAATAACATGATAAATTAAACATGACCATTTCCATGAAGAATCTTTCAGCCAGAGGAATATATTAAGAAGTGAAGAGGAAATTGTGTTTCGGGGTGATGAGTACTGTGGTGGGATAAGTACTGAGGGCCTGGGAACCTTCAGGAAGTTTCATACCCAATGCTGGATGCTTCAGGAATAAAAGAGCTTGGCTGAGGCAACCTGGCCAGGAACAGCTGGCTGGGAGAGGAATTCCAGGTGGTGCAAAGGCCCCAAGACACAAACTACGTAAAATTGCTTTGCCAAAACCAATACCCAAATATTTATTCTATTCTATGTTGCCTTGCATTTTTTAAGACCAGCAGTTGGGATGATTGCTTTTGTATTTGTCCTCTACGTAAAGTTTTGTGTCATAACTAGCATAATTGTAAAATTATAATATCAATATTTCTAGGAGTTGCATTTGTTATTCAATGGCTTAAATTATTACACACCCCCCTTTTGATTATAATTAGAATCTATTTAAATTTTGAATGGTCATAAAACAGTAAGTTGTTATAATTTATGAATGTGTTAGGCAGAAAAAAGGAGACCTCTATCTATTATTAAAATATTTTAGAAATCCCACAAAGATCACTGAAGAAGATATTTTGTCAGAAGGAAAGGATTCGGAGTGAATTTTTATCATTCTTATTAGCTTCTCCAAAGTGGGTTTGTTTTTTTTTTTAAATCCTTAGGCATTTTTTATAAGCCAGTATTCATCTCCCAAGCAAGGTTGTTAGAAAACTTTCAATATGATAGCCCTAAACTTAAGGATTCTGACAATGCTTGCACATTATAAACACATATATTTTTCGAGGAATAGAGCTTTTCTATAAATATTCACTCTGGATGATACTCTTCTTGGGAGTGTTCTTTATTTCAACTCAAATAAATTTGACATTGGTTTATCTGTCTTTCGTTTATGAAATAGGAGATATAAGTGGTTTCAGATGTGTCGGGAATTCTTATTATTCTTCAACTTTTATTTAAACATCATCTAGAGACTATTTGTAACTAGATACTTTTTCACTCTAAGACAGTTTAAATTGTGTTTTGTTTTTTTTCCCCCACACAGACTCATTGTTTAGAAGCAGTCTGGGGCTCTTTAGAGAAATGCCTATGAGTTCCGCGGTCATGTATTTCATATTAAATTAGCTATTTTCTCTGACCTGTGGCCTGGGTGTGTGATGCTGTGAACAAATGGAGAACAGTATTTTAAATATGGTCAAATTGCATTTGCCAGTTACAGGATCTTGCTAAGGGATCTTGCACAATATTAGATGCCAGAGTTTATTATTGGTTGAAGGAATACCACTGTGAGTTTTTGTTTGTTTGTTTAGAGAGTAATTCTGAATTCCTAGAATCTCTGCATAAGAGGGTTACGCTCCATGAGCAATGTGTTATTTATGTCTGTACATTTTTACAGCGCCTCTGGGGTTTCAGTTTGATGACGTAACTGCCATAAATGAGCATTTGGAATAATATTGCTTAAAGTCATTCCATTGATCTATTTGAACTGAAATCCTGTCTCTTTTTCTGTTTGCTACTTCAAGTGGAGGCAAATGTTTGAGCTTTCAGTGGAGGACATTGAACTGCTTGGCTTCAGGGGGTTCAATGGGATGTACTGTTAGTAAAAGAAATTATTTGCAAAAATGATTTCAGTACAGAAGCGAGAAAAACTACCAAGTTACTAACTTGGTGTTTTAGACGTGAATTACTAAGTGGCCGAATATGGAAAGTTCATACCACAGAATTACAGCCTAGAGAAAAACTCTATTTGCTTTAGACCAAATGTAGCTGGAAAGTTGTTTCAGGAATATTCGCCAAGGCTTACCTGGAGTGATGATTCCAAAACTTTTCTCCATTGTGATGTCCATGATATTCACCTGTGCAATAGATTGCCCTGGAAATGCCCAGATATGGGAGAAATTCTCAGTATTTTTTCACATGACTAATTACATCAACTATTAATATTTACCAGCATCCTGTCCAACCAGATTGCTAGGCAGGACAGACACGGTTCTCACAGATCCAAAGTAAAGGAAGAAGAAAGACATAGGACATGCTTGAGTTTACTCTTATCATATCTAAAAAAAGAATACAATTTTAAAATGCTGACACTATATCTTTTGCAGTGAATATACTGTAACATGCCTCATGCTTGATCACTGCACACCGGTCTGTTCTGCTGGCACGTCTGATGCCTGCTGGCCTGGAGGTCTCTGGCTGGGGAGAACATCCAGCCATCATGAGTTCTCCAGATTTTGTTATTAGTGTTGGGATATGGAATTCAAGGCCTGAATTAATTGCAACATATCCATTTTATTGGAGTGAGCTGTTCACTGAAAGCACTATTGATTATGTTTCTAAGAGAAATGCTTTGAGGGAATTTTGAAACCAGTACATCTATTTCCATTAAGACTTTAAATCACTTGTCATTTTTATGGAGGTGATGGTGACCCATCTGGACATATAATTTGATGAATTATGGATAAGAATAATGGAATGTACTTCATTTACATCAATTAGGAATTTTTAGAATCTCTGATTGGGTATCATTACTGGAGAGTCTGGAGAATTAGAACTTGGGCATATTTGAATAAATATTATATGCTAAGAATCATGCTTGGGCAGGGTTTTCATCTTTGTCAGACCTCGGAGAAGGATTGTTTTTCTTTGTCAGCTAAGATGCTGGGTAAAGGTTGGAAAGGTTCACATGCAATGACATGAATCCCAAGATCAGCAAAATGGAGAAGGTGAAGACATAGAGAAGGGCATTTCTCAGGTTTTTCTTCAGCAGAGAAATAGTCAAACAACAACAAAAAACATTTGAAGACTATTTTGACAAAGAAAATCACTTAAAGTGGAAGAGTATTATTTTGGTCTTAAGAACAGCTGAGTTAAGTATTTTCCTTTAAGGCGGATTCAGATTTTACAGAAGCAGAGAGCAATAAATCAAGGTAATGGTATATAGAAGAAGTAATGTAAGCTCTATTTCTTTTTTCCTTATAAAAAAATCTCTTAGGGCAAAAATAAGACTTTTGATGAGACAGAAGCAAAGACAAAAGGAAACACTTGAGTAGATAAAATGGTAAGTGATGTTGTTGGGTAGTTTAATGGACAGTAGAGACATGTAATACCAACTTTTTTATTTATTAAAATAACTTATGTAACATTTATAAATAATAAATAAGTAATAGATAAAATTTATATAAATTGTAATATATATTTTATATGTATAATTTATTTATATATATTTTTATTATATATTGATAAAATTTATTAAAATTTATTTATTCTACACCTACGTAGTAAGTTTTAGGGTATATGATTTCTTAAAAAAAAATCGATGACTTTTCAACTTACTGAGAAGAGGGACTCTAATAGAAACCATTTATAAGGGAAAAACAACATTTCCCCCAATCTCCACTTCTGCAAAAAAGCTTAAAAATAAAAAGAAAGAAAAAAGTATAAAATAGCTGAATACCCATGTATTCCCATGAATTCCCTAATACCTCTTACTAGTTAAATAAGGTCATAAGACTAGTTATGGTCAATGAGTTGTGAGTTGAAGTAGAATTGATGTGGGGCACTGTGAGGTCAAAGGGTTTATTAACAGGAGTGTGACTCTACAGGTCTTTCTCTCCCTTTCTGGTGACCCGGAAGCCATGCGTTCTGGCTGGCATAGTTGTTTAGACCGAGTCCCCAGACTGCTGTTTAGAGGGGAGCTGCTCTGCAGAGCCTCTAGACTCATGGCATTTTCATCTTTGTTAGACCTAGGAGAAGGATTGTTTTTCTATGAGCCTCTAGACTCATGGCAGACTTGCTCTGTGCTAACCCATGGAGAGCTCATTACTACTGGTTTTGCAACACAGCTAATTCTATGCTAATAAACAGCCAACATTTGACATTCCATTGCAACTGCCATCAGCTATCCCGGGATGAAACTCCTAAGCATGTTGACTTTGTTCCCCACCATTCTTCAGTTCTTTCTCTTTCACCTTAAACACGGGTTTTCCATCTCAATCTCTTCTAAATAAACTTTTCCCATATTACGAAGTGTATACTTTTGGCCCAATATTTTAGCTGGACAAAGAAAGAGTGCTAGATGGCAGTAGGTCGTGTTTATTAAATATGACCTTTGAAACTGCAGATGAACCTGTCGAGGGCAACGTGACGTCAAGAGAGGCAGTCACCCAGCTAACATCAGTGGTAAGCACTCCGATGACTCCTGTTGTCTAGATGATGGTGGTGGGATGGTAATACTTGACATCAGCTAACATCTCTGTGGCACTTAATGTGTACTAGTTGGTCTAAATCCTTTCTTGATGTTAACCCACGTTAACATTATTTCGTTTATAATTAGTGATTTCCTCCTTCGTCTCTACAATCTGACTTCTACTCATTGTAAATACCCACCTTATTTCACTACTTTGTGATACCCCTTCCCAAATCCTCCAGAAAAAATGGTCACTCCTTCTGAGCTTCCTTACCACTTGGCACATATTTTTATTAAAGAACTTACAAGGGGCCCGTGGGTAGCTTAGTCGGTTAAGAGTCGGACTTTTGCTTTGGGCTCAGGTCACTGTCTCAGGGTGTGGGATAGAGACACCCCCCAACCCACTGGGCTCGGCTCCTTCAGCAGGGAACCTGCTTCTCCTCTGCCTCTGCTCCTCCCCTGCTCACACTCTGGTATGCTCACTCTCTCAAATAAATAAAAGGAAGAAAGAAAAAGAGAAAGAAAGAACTTATAACACTACACTGTAATTATTTGTTGTGTCTGGATCATCACATACATTTCAAGGGCTGTTTCTTGTAAAGCTTATGCATTGTCTGTAACATCAATAAATGTATGGTGAATGGTTGAATAAATAAATGAACAAATGAGTAGCTACATGATTAAAATTATTTGAGCTTGTTTTTTTGTTTCTTATGCTCAAGAGAGAACTGCTAAATAAAAACCTGGAAAAATTTACAGTAAAAACAAAAGATGTTTACAGCTTGAGAATAACTCTGAAAATGTATTTAAAATTTCTAGGCTTCATCTTCAAACCACGTTTTATAGATGCCTTCTTTGGCCTGGATGCTCAGGTGTCACCCAAGGGGTAAAGTGCATTAAAAGGATTTATTTTCAAGGAAAATGCCTAGAAAATGCTATTTCAGACCACTGGGGACAGGGCAGAAATGGCCTAGGGATCCTAGCAAGGGTCAAAGGAGCTAATTTTTTTCATGATCAGGAGACATTAGACCTCTTTATGTAACTTAAAGGCAATGCTGTAGAAGCCTAAAACCTAATAGCAAAAGAAAGTGCTGCTTGGTGCTTCTCTATGGATTAATAGTTTACATTAGGATTATTGATGATTTAATCAGAGAGAAATGAATAATGAAACTGAACGTTCCCTTTGTAAATTAGAGCCTTCGGATAACTGAATCCATTGAAACTTTGACATGATTTTTATTGGAACAGGTTAAATTCAGGGTCATTGATGGGTCCTTTCAAGCAAAAGGGTTATCTTGGGAAATAACTTCCCACCTTTTCCTTTTTTTTTCTTTTTAAAAAGATTTTATTTATCTACTCATATGTTGGAGAGAGAGGGAGAGAGTGCACAAGCAGGAGGAGTGGCAGGCAGAGGAAGAAGCAGGCTCCCTGCGAAACAAGGAGCCCACCCCAGGACCCTGGAATTGTGACCTGTGACCCAAGCCGAAGGCAGATGCTTAACAAACTGAGTCACCAAGCGCTCTCTTCCCAGCTTTTCTTACTGTAATGTTAACTTGAGCAGCATTAAACCTTTGTGACCCTAAAGTCTAAGAAGGAAATAAAAATCACATTTTTATTGCTCCATTCGGTAATATTAGGAGTAACAGGCTTTTTTGAGCCCTTGCTGTGTGCCAGGTACGTTGCTAACTCCATACCCATTTACCTTATTAATTCCTCGCAGCGTCCTTCTGAGAGTTATTCCATTATTTCCATTTTACAGATGGAGAAACTAAGGCACAGAGAGGTTAAGTCAATTGCCTGAGTCACAATGTTGCACAGTTATTAGGTGGCACCAAAGCCCTGTACTTAACCCATATAGCACACAGGCTTCTCGTGAACGGGGATGTGGTCCTCTACTCTTTTCACTGTTTCTGAGGCTAAGGGGACAAATGGGGCTAGTACAGGGCTCATTCCTCAGAGCATTTTTCCATCAGACACTCTTTTTCTCCTTGGCCTACTATGATTGGTCAGGAGGCTAGAGGGCATATCTTTTCCTCAGAACACTTTGCTACCCACAACTCCAATTTGGGTTGTGACCTACTATTGGGAAATGAGGACTTTATGTAAACTACCTACTCTCCCTGCTATTCAAAGGACTACATTGTACATTGTCCAGATATCTCATATATCAATTTTTTCATGAATCTCTGTGTGATAACATTTTTTATTTTTATTTATTTTTTTAAAAGATTTTATTTATTTATTTGTCAGACAGAGTGAGCACAAGCAGACAGAGTGGCAGGAAGAGGCAGAGGGAGAAGCAGACTCCCTGCTGAGCAAGGAGCCTGATGTGGGACTCGATCCCAGGATGCTGGGATCATGACCTGAGCCGAAGGCAGCTGCTTAACCAACTGAGCCACCCAGGCGTCCCATGTGTGATAACATTTTTTAAAGGGACCACATGTTTTGTCTAACGTGGCAAACATTAGACAAAAAGAAGAAAAGAAAGAAAGCCGGAGTCTGGCTTTCTGTTTAGGTTTAGAGAATATCTGGAACTCTTTCCCAAAAGTGCTTTCAGCACAAGTGGTTGGATCATATTTTTTTTTTCAATAGCTCTCAGCTATCTACAAAGAACTATATGATTATATGAATGTCATCTTTGTGGTGAATGTCAATTAAAGAGCTCTGGAACTACCAGAGTACAGATTTGTGTCAGTAACAATGAAAATAACAAATAATCTAATTAAAAATGGGCTGAAGACATGAACACATTTCGCCAAAGAAGATATCCAGATGGCCAACAGATGCACGAAAAGATGTTCACTCATCATCAGAGAAATGCAAATCAAAACTACAAAAAGGTATCTCCTCACACCTAACAGAATAGCTAAAATCAAAAAGACATAAAACAACAAGTGTTGGTGAAGATGTAGGGAAAAAGGAACCTTTGTCCACTGTTGGTGGGAATGCAAACTGGCACAGCCACTGCAGAAAACAATATGGAGCTTCCTCAAAAAGTTAAAATTAGAACTATCCTATGATCTAGTTATCACACTACTAGGTATCTACGCCCAAAATACAAAAACATTAATTCAAATGGATACATGCTCCCTTATGTTTATAGCAGCATTCTCTATAATAATCAAGATATAGAAGCAGCCTAGCCCATCGATAGATGAATGGATAAAGATGTGTTTTTGTGATAAGCATTGGGTGATAGACTCAACTAATGAATCGTTGAACACTACATCAAATACTAAAGATGTACTATATGTTGGCTAATTGAACATAATAAAAAATTAAAAATTAAAAAAAGATGTGTCATACATAATATTATATATAATGGAATATGTTATACATATAATGGAATATGTTACATATAATAGAATATTATTTAGCCATAAAAAATGAGATCTTGATAATCTGCAACAACATGGCTGGAGTTGGACAGTATAATGCTACAATAATTAAGTCAATCAGAGAAAGACAAATACCATATGATTTCACTCGTATGTGGAATTTAAGAAACAAAACAAATGAGCCAAGGGAAAAGGAGAGTCACACAAATGAAGAAATAGACTCTTAACAATAGAGAACCGTTGGTTACCAGAAGGGAGGTGGGGGGGCATGGGTGAAACAGGTGATGGGGATTAAGGTGCTCACTTGTTGTGACGAGTATCAGGTGTCGTATGAAAGAGCTGAATCATGATATTGTACACCTGAAACTAATATTACATTGTATGTTAACTATACTGCAATTAAAATAAAAACTTAATAAAAGAATAATAAAAAATAAGATTGTTTAGCAACTGAATTTTGATAATATTTATACAATTTACAAAGTACTTTTATTAGTATGTTGTAGAAACAGTTTGTGAGGCACACAGAGGGAGCGTTCTTATTAATTCCTATTTTATAGATGAGGAAACAGATGAGAAAATCTCATCAGATTATAGGACTTGACAGAGACAGCTGAGCACTCACCTGTTAAGTCCTGGCTGAAATCTCATAGCTCCAGCATTCCAGCCCTTGACTTTCCTAACCCCCCTGTGACCCAGCTCTGTGGCTGGTCTCCTGAGGAGGCGGGGAGAATCAGAGGGTAAGAGGGCTACGTCAGGGCATTGAGTTACTGAAAATTTACATGTGGGGAGCATAACGGACTTCGAAGCTCTGGGTTTGGTTGCTGACAGGTTCTACTTATCTGGCTCACTGACGGGGGATTTCAGATTTTCCTGTGTCTCTGTCTCTTCCTTTCTGGAATTTACTTACTACAGCAACGTATGATTCATTCAATAGATATTTACAGCTCTCTAACCCACTTGCCTGGGGAATTTTCTTCCCCTGATGCCAACCTGGCCCCGCTGGATTCTCACGGTAAATTCTGAGAGGAGGAATGATAGCTTTGGGTATATTGTGGGCAATTCAGTACTGCCTGCCTCCTTTGGTGACTTAATTGGTATTTTAATTGGGAGCAAAAATTTACATTATTGTACACATGTTATAAGGAAGGCATTATGCAAGGTATTTGGGGTGAGCAGGAAATGAAAATGCAGTGAACGTTCCTGAAGGGCTTTTTAGTCTAGTAAAGTCATTTCTAGGCCTAAAAAATCATGTGCTGACTCATATTTTTTTTCCTCTCTAAAGTAATATAGATTATCCAGTGCTCAAAGACACAGTGCATGTATTCATTTATTTAATAAATAGTGGGTGGTTGTTATGTGATCAGGCAACATCCTGCCAATGCCAGCCGGGGGCAATGAAGCCTGAGACCACTTATCCCCTGTCTTTTACATATGGGAGAAATGATTTTAAAAGAAACATAAAAATAAATGAAGTGGTACAAGTTATGTTATGCACGAGGAGGTAATGAAGAAAAAAAAAAAACCCAAGCCAAACCCCACAAAAAGAACCCAACAAGGGGCTAAGACATGGAAAAGCAGACTTGAAGAGGAGATCTTTTTTTTTTTTTAAAGATTTTATTTATTTATTTGGCAGCGAGAGAGAGAGAGAGATCACAAGTAGACAGAGAGGCAGGCAGAGAGAGAGGGGGAGGCAGGCTCCCCACTGAGCAGAGAGCTGGATGCAGGGCTCCATCCTAGGATCCTGAGATTATGACCTGAGCTGAAGGCAGAGGCTTAACCCACTGAGCCACCCAGGCGCCCCAAAGAGGAGATCTTTAAGCAGTTATGTTCAGGAAAGATAGAGCAGGTGATATTTAAACTGAGACATAGTGGGGACAGGAACTCGTCTTGGGAAAAGAGGGGAGGGGAGGGCATCCTGGGGAAGAGCGTAATCTAACACGAACTCAAACCAGCAAAAGCAGAAGGGAAGTTTGGCTGCGTGAGCAGGAAGTCCAGGGATAGATTACATATTGGTCATGGCCAGAGTCAAAGCCTCAAATGACACAGGCCACCCGGGTCCTGCTCTCCACCTCACAGCTCTGCTCTCCGGAGTCTGTATGTTTTAAAAAGATTACTCTTGCTGCTCTGGGGAGGATGGGTTGTAAGGAGCAAGACTTAAACTTCAGTTATTACTTCAGAAACTTCTGTAGCAATCTGGGTGGGATAAGATAGTGGCCAGTATTAGGGAGACAGAAGCTAGATAGAAGTGGACAGACAGAGGCATTTCATTTTGGGGGAGGGTGTGGTAAAGCCAGTAGGTTTTACCAACAGGAAGTGAGAGAAAGGAAGGAGTAAAACACACGGTTCTGAGTTTTTGAATTTGAGTACTGGATGTCGTTTGTGAAGATGGAGGGTTCTATGTGGGAAGATCTGCAGAGGAATCGTTTGGGGAGGGAAAGTCAGGAGCTCTGTCTTGGCCATATGAAGTTTGAGCTGCCCGAGAAGCACTCAGATGGAGCTATCAAGGGCCCTGTGGTCCGTGGGAGTGTGAAGCCCAGAAGAGCAGCTTGTTGTCAAGGTACACTTTCAGGGTCCTCGGCATGCCGCCGCCGGCAAGGACACGACTGTCTGGGGAATGAGTGTGGTGAGAGACAGGGTCCAGGGCAGGGTCCTGAGAAAGGTCTGGGTGAAGGCTGAAGGTGGGCTGAGAAGGGCGGTGAGGAAGTGGGGAGACCAGGAGAACACCAGGATGCTGACGTCAAGAAAGTGTGTGATCTCGTGGAGTCGGGGATGGCCTCAGTCAAAAGCTGCCAGAAGGGAAGGGCAATGGATGTGGGGACAGAAGTGTGTGCTTTGACAACTAACTCTAGCAGTTGAATGTGGACTCGAATCTTGCACTGTTGAAAGGCACAAACAAGTTCATAGCTAGTAGGGACAATACTCTCTTGTGGGGCTGTGATTCTCTGGAACCACTTTCAAAACACATTAACATTTATTACTGCTTTTCCCACAATGTCTCTGTGTGAGGTGGCAGGGTAGAAACTGTTATTACCATTTCACAGGTAAAGAAGTAGAGGTTTAATGTGGCAAAATTTTATAGCTGTGCACCCCAAATTCCTGCTATCCCAGGCTGGATCATGTTTCTCAGTCTCTGGTTCCTGTCCTTGCTGGCTCCATGGCCATACGACTTGTTCTCGACATTGGATTAGAGTAGAAGTGAGGATGCGTCCCTTTCCTGCCAGACTCTTACAGAGTGGGTGGGATTTTCCCATATTCTCTTTCCCTTTCCAAGAGCAAGAAGCAGAGGACTTTGATGCCCTCATGGATGGAGGAATCTGAAAGCTGGAAGAGACGGGATCTCTGAATCACTGTGGGAGGGAAGGCTGCCTGCTCCCTAGGAATGCCGATACCGAACTGTCATGAGCAAGTAGCAATATTTTATTACCAATGAAATTTTGGTGTTTGTTCTACAGCTAGTGTTATCTTAACTAATGGATCTGGGAATATTAAGTGTCTTGTAGAGCCTCCCATAGTAAGTTGTGGTGACGTCATCACCAGAACCCAGAACCCCTTGTTAAGTCTGCTGATTGTCTTCACTACATCTCCATGGGATGTAGGGACAGAGGATGCTCTGTATAGGAAACTCTAAAACTGGGCAAGTGGATAGTTGCACCAAATACTCATCTGAAAAATAATGTTTCAGATTTTTGAAATAGATGAAATGAATGGACCCATCCTGGGATCCTTCTCCATCTGTGATGTAATACAAAATAGCCTCTATTAGCTGCATAATGTCGTGGTTTTTGTGGTCTGAAACCGAAATGCACTCCTAAGAGTAAGCCACCAACAATGTGCATAATATTTTATCCCAGATGGCTTTGTCCTTTGCCAGATTTTTGTGGAAGTCAACAGCTTGTCTGGGAGAATGCCTAAATACCCTTTCCAGGTCAAAGTTCTCCTCCCACAACAACACACTCATGTGTTTTGCTCTAAGAAGAGAACAGTACGGTAAGGAGAGAATTGTTCTAGGCTAAAGTATAATTAGTCTTTTCTATAAAAAAGGGGGGAAAATACCCATTCTAACAAAAGTATTCGATTTCATTATCCAAGGGCTGATGGTCCCCATTCATGGATAATGATCAAGAATTTCTCGTTACCAGGTTTGGGGTTAGTACTATTTCTGACATTTTCTTCTGAAATAATTGCCAGTCCTTGGAGGAAATGATACCAAAACTTCCACAAGTGGCTCATCATTTTGAAAACCAGTTTCCCCGTTCACTAGTCTCGATCCAGAACAGCAGTTTCCTGCTCTCTCTTGCACCCAACAGAGAACCGTTGCTGTCTTGAACCGGGTACCAGGAAAAGAAGTTGGAGATTTTCCTTTCAACTCTATCTAACTTGTCGTGGGTTTTCCGTGGTAGATTTGGTGACTTCGGGGACATCCTAACAGAACGGGGAGTGGGTGGGTGCACAGAGTGCAGCAGAAGAGTAAATGTGGTGTCCTGGGGCAACTTCGAGAGATGTCCTGTCCAGTCCTATAGAGACACGTGCTAGTAGTTTCTCCTCCATGCCTCATTCCTCTGCGGTTCTAGCTTCTTTTAAGTGCAATGCTGCCTCTTCTCTTTGTTGTATGAGTCAGTTTTCCCTTTGCATGCAGAGGGGTCATGGGCGATGGGCAGTCTCTAAACCACACCTCCCTCCCAGAGGGATGGGGGGGACTGAGGCAGAGCCTCTTGGGACTTGGTGTGTGGGGGGTGTCTCTGAGGTTAGAAATGGAAGCATGGAGTATGGGGAGTTTGTTGGGACAGAAGTTCCCACATCAGAGAGGGTCTAGACAAGCTGAGGTCCAAAAACCTGAAAAGAGTCAGAATGAAGCGGAGATCAAAGATGGGCACTGAAGTTAACTGTATGGAGTCAAGTGCTCATGAAAGAGGGTTGCCTCCATTTTGACCCCAAGCTTTCTAGTTGGGTTCTTCTTTCCAACTTGTCTCTTGGCTCAGGAGGAAGACCCTAAGAGCAAAGCATTGCCTGGTGGGCACGGAAACTGCCCCCTCAGCAGTAAGGGCTGCCCTGAGCCAGCAAGACCCCGCCCATGCTGGAGTCTAAGGCCTTGATGGATCTGATCTTCACTGCCCACCTGCACGGACCCACCCACCTATGCCCCCCCTTTCCTTATATAGACCTGGAAGTATTTTTGGACCCTTCCAGTTAAGTCTTTGAGACACTAGCCACTGTTTTCCCGTGTCAGCTCCCCTGAAAGAAGTTCCTTTCTTGTCTCACCACACTCGTCTCTCTGCCTTTGGATTCTGTCAGCAGGGAGCCGGCCCAGCCTGGTCTGTCTGCGCCCCTGCGCCCCTGCCACACTCAGAAGGAAAATTCGATATAAACAGAGTAGGACCCAGACCTAAGCCACCGCTTAATTACTAAAATTTGCTCTTGCTTATTATTTTTTTTGAATGATAGTTCCTTAAAATAATTTCTTAAGAGTTCCTAATTCTCTTTAAACCTTTCTAGTCTTAAGTTACTTTGTGTGTGTGTGTGTGTATGTGTGCGTGTGTGTGTGTTGTGTAGATATATCTCCGTATGGGGAGATCTTTCAGGGTTCCAGTATGAGATTCCAAAAAGCATTCTCTCTGCTGCAAATGGGGCCAGGATTTGCTCTGATGTCCTTGCTTCCTTCTCTGGGCAGTGGGATCACTCTGGGCAGCTGGAAAGCAAAGCATGGGGCGTTGGGAATGTGCATCCAGCTGGTAGCTGAACTGAAATTCCCCTTGCATGCTTGCTGCTGTCAAAGAAGCCCCAGGAAACGGGTGGAGGAAGGTCTGCAACAGAGAGATTACAAAGCCCTAGGTGAGGTAGCACTAGAGATTTTGAGATTAAGATTTGAGATTCTTTTGCTGGAAGTGGTATCCAGGAAAGAAATGCAATGAAAAGATCGTAGTTGTTGTTATTTTTAATCAGTTTAATTCTCTTATCTCTAGATGGCTACCATGAGGAATAAAAAATTGTTTTATTTGGGCGCCTGGGTGGCTCAGTGGGTTAAGCCGCTGCCTTCCGCTCAGGTCATGATCTCAGGGTCCTGGGATTGAGCCCTGCATCGGGCTCTCTGCTTGGCAGGAAACTTGTTTCCCTCTCACTCTCTCTGCCTGCCTCTCTGCCTACTTGTGTTCTCTATCAAATAAATAAATAAAATCTTTTAAAAAAATTGTTTTATTTGACTTAAGGGAAAAAAAAAAACCACAACAAAACCTCTAGCAGTTACTTCCTATAGTTTGCCTAAAAAAGCTCATTAACCAATGGTACCTGACAGCCCAGAGCACAGGCAGAGGCTGACTTCAAAGCTCAGGGTTACAGCAGGTTGGGCTCACAGGCAAGGGGGGATGGGGGAAAGGGAGGGGATTTGAAGGGGTTTCTGAAGAGAATTTCTAAGAAAAGAAAGAAAGATAATAGGAAACTGCTGGAGGCACAGGATCGAATCCAAGTGCCCAGGAGGGAAGCTTGGAAAGTTTGTCTCCTAGCCAACTACCTGCCCCTCCCTTGGTTTTTGAAACTATTTACAGTTAAGTTTAATTCAATTTTACTAGGATTTAGGTTATTGGTGGTGGGGGGGGGGAGGAGGGGCAGGTTAGTTATATAGGGCTCTAATTTTACTTTTTGGAGTGACCATTATCAATACAAAAAACACATATAGCCTGGATTTACACATGAGGTCTGTGAGAACGATTTTGGAAGAGACACAAGTTGACTCTCTAGGGTATTTTTTTCTCCTCAAAATGATACTTAAATGATATTCCTAGTATCTCTTAAGTGAATGCTGTTTTCCTCGAGATTATCCTTTATTCAGTGCTTGAATGTTTATATTTTCTTTAGTAAATACAACACTTAGAGTAACAGAAGTAAAAAAAAAAATTTGGCTGAGTCTGAAAGAACATGTTTAGGAAAAGAAGAACCCCTCCCTTTTTTAAAAAACAAGATTTTATTTATTTGAAAGTCTCAAGAGAGGGGCAGACTCCCCACTGAGCAGGGAGATCTGAATGGGGCTTGATCCTAGGACCCTGAGATCAGGACTTGAGCTTAACGCAGATCCTTAACCAATGAGCCACCCAGGCACCCCACAAAAAAATCCTAATAAAAAAGAAAGTAGTGGTCTCAGCAGTTCCTTCCTTCTTCAGATTATTGATGTGACTGCTTGAGTCATGTATTGTCCCCCTTCCCTGTTAATTAGAGACCACCCCTGACTTGTTAAAGTTTTCTAGTCCCAAAGATGCATTTGATCTGCATCACCAATGATGACAAGTCTAGCAAACACTCAGATTTTTCTTCTCTCATCTTCTCCTGGTATTTTGTTCTGAAAACTGGAGTTTTAGCCAATGTGAAGTTTATCTACAGGTGATTACTTACCACGGCTCAGGCCTTTGCACAAATTAAACCTGAGGAATCCTTATGGCTGTGGTTCGGAGCTTGCTGTTTTCCTTCGTTCAGAAAATCCTGGCTGAGGAACAAGAGGGTACACAGAAGAAAATCCGGCTTTCAATGAAGCTTCTAGTCTGTAGTTCATTGGATTCATGGAGAAACTTTAGCTTTTATTTAATTCTACCAGACCCAGAGTTTAGTTTGAGTGCACACAAAAAAGTAGAGAATGTGTTGGCCAAGAATAAATGTCTTCTAATAATATCAGCTTCTGTTTCCCGTTGGGCTTCATGCTTCATGTAGGAATATTCAGAACTTCTGATAGTAAATGATTTCCATAATGAAATCCTTCATTTAAGGATGTGGTAAACTGGCTTTTAGTTTGCAGCATACTATTTTTTTTTTTAATTTCAATGTAATTTCGATACATATGATTCTTTGCATTTGTGAAATGAATTATTATGATTCTACCACAAATGCTGAATGAGGTAGTAGAATTATGAACAATGCCTTCTCTATTTTTTTTTTAAAGATTTTATTTATTTATCTGAGAGAGAGAGTGAGACGGAGAAAGGGTGATAGAGGGGAGGGTCAGAGGGAGAAACAGGTTTCCCACTGAGCAAGGAGCCCCAGCTGCTGGATTCCAGAGGGGGTGGGGGAAGGTAGGATTTGCGACTCAGGGATCATGACCTGAGCCTAAGGAAGGAGCTTAATCAACTGAGCCACCCAGGCACCCAAACGATGCCTTCTTTAGAGGGCATTTAGCTTCTTTAGAGCTAGTGAAATTTGAGTTGGAAGTAGGTTAATATGAAAAGGGACAAATAAATATATTTCACTGAAGCTAGCTATGGACGTCTGTAAAATTGCTTAGAACTGTGTGGTTGCTAAGCATCATATTAATTTTTGTTAGTTTTCCTTCCTTAGTTTGCCTGAAATTATTATTTCTTATACTTTTTAAAAATAATTTTTTATTTTTTTATTAACATGTAATGTATTATTAGCCCCAGGGGTACAGGTCTGTGAATCACCAGGTTTACACACTTCACAGCACTCACCATAGCACATACCCTCCCCAATGTCCATAACCCAACCACCCTCTCCCTACCCCTCTTATTTCTTATACTTTACATGTTAGACTATTTTATCAAGTTTGCTGAAGCTGGTTAGTGCAAGTAAGAGAGAAAGCAACATTTTCCCAATATAAATAAGTAGGTGAAGAAATAAGCTAAGTAAAAAAGTGAGTGAGTGATAGCGGCTGGCGGGGGGCTGAGTTGGTTGAGCGTGCCTGCCTTCGGCTCACAGCTCATGGATTATGATCCCAGGGTCCTGGGGATCCAGTCCCGGTCCAGCTCCCTGCTCAGCAGGGAGACTGCTTCTCCCTTTCCCTACCCCCTGCTCATGTTCTCTCTCTCGATCTCTCTCTCTTTCAAATAAATGAATAAAATCTTAAAAAAAAAAAAAAGGGAGTGAGTGAATAAATGCATGAATAAATAAATAGAAGTTATACTGAGAATGACCTCTTCAGATAATTCTTGGAGTGATTCGACTCTCATACTCTGAATGGGTAAGGAGCCCTCGTCTGACACAACGTAGCTATTTGAACTTGAAGGAATGTGTTCTTCCCTAAGCCTCAACAAGCAGTATAGAATATATTCAGCTCCACTAGGTGGTTTACAAATATACTATTTCTCTTTCCTGTTGCTCTTATAGCCCACACCCTTTAAGGGGTCATTAGGTGAGTTACAAGGAGATAGGGGCTTGGATCACAATCCTGCCACATGCATAGATAGCATAGCTGTTAGGAAATGTCCTTGTTTTTCCAAGACTCCGTTTTCTCATCTATAAAATGGAGATGATGATAAACCCCTCATCAGGAAAGTCCTGCTGACCAAGCCTGACAATGGTGATTCAGGGGGACCTTGAAAGGCAAAGAGTTACAGAGATAGGAGGCACCGTTGGGGCCGTAACCATCCCTTTTTCACAAAGACAAAATGTGAAGGTGCGACATTTGGCATTAAGTCCACTAGGTTACTTTTGTTACGGATTTGGAGGTCATGGAAACCTGGTAGTGAATGCCACTTTCTGCTTACCTTGTTTCTCTCTCTCTCTTTTTAAAAAAATTTTATTTATTTGAGAGAGAGTGAGAGAGAGCACGAGAGGGGAGAAGGTCAGAGGGAGAAGGAGACTCCCTGCGGAACTGGGGCCTGATGCGGGACTTGATCACGGGACTCGATCGTGGGACTCCGGGATTGTGACCTGAGCCGAAGGCATATGCTTAACCAGCTGAGCCACCCAGGCATCCCTGACACCATTTCTCTTAACGATGTACTAAGCTGATCAAAGCAAATTATTAGAAAGAGAATTATGTTATAGAAATAACAATTAAGATAGTAGTGCACAACTTTGAATCCAATTCTCCTCCTTGGTGTTAAAAACTAGCAAAAAACAAAACATAGAAAACCCCTTGTGAGATGATAAGGAAGAGTAAGGACTATGTGCCCCAGTATTTAAATGCTTCTACAACAGAGCTGTGAAACCCTGGTGTGGAAGCTTAACAAAGGCGGGGAGGTGACGGACACGACCAGACGGGGTTCTCCCTGGGGTGACCCACACGTCCGCACTTAGGTACTTACCTGTGTAAACATCTGAGATATTTACTTGGCCCTGTAAGAGAATTTGAGGACTGTTTTAACTGTTAGGTGGGAAGGAGAGCAGAAAGTCCACTGGTTCCATCCACTTAGATCAATTGTTGTTCAGCCTAGGAGACAGAGAAATAACTGATAAACACCAATTAGAAAAAATGAACCCAACGATGAACTAATGAAATGGGTCAATCCTCCGCTTCCCCAGTGGCTCCCTTGGAGGACAGCCTTGCAGAATGCCCAATTTAAGCTACTGTTTCCCAACGAGTAGAAAACCCAAGCGCCTCCCTCATCAGACTACCCTGGGCCTGGCCTGCGCATGCCCAGTTTTCTACGCCACTCCTCTGTAGTTGCAATAAACAAGGACTTCCAGAGCAACCGGCCAGGAGGGGAGAGATGGCTTGTTTTCAAATCCAAAAAGGACACTCTCCGTGCTTGTGGAGAGAACTGGGGTTGGGTGCGGCGAGGGAGCCTATGCTCAGAGACCCAGGATCTGGCGCAGAAACACTGTGACCATTGTCTTTAGAGGCAACAAAAGGGGTTGTTGAAAAACCAAGCTTTAATATGAAGCCAAAAATCTGTGCTTGTCATTTTGTGTTTATTAGGCATTCAAGTATGACAGTCATTCTCAGCTCTTGCTGCTGGTTATATTTAAAGGAAGGCCCGTCGCCACAGAACGGGAGCCAGCTTCCAGTATCTCACTCTTAAAAAAAACAAAACCAAAATCCCACTATCATTTCCACTCCCATGTCCTTTGAGTTCCTATCTGAACCTTCTGGGCTGGTGAGTGACAGGTCAGTGGGCTCCGCACACCAGAGCCTGCTAACCCTTCTGGACAGTTCTTTGATAACTAGATACACATTTGTGTTTGCTTGGAGGAGGGGATGCGTTCCGTTGCCATTAGGTCAGATTTTCCTGTGCACTTTCTCTCTCTCTCTCTCTCTCTCTCTCTCTCTCTGGTTCCAGTTGGGCAGTTCTTGCCAGTTGGCGGGAGGAGGGGAGTGTAATCATTGTGTAGTTTGTTCCAGAGTCCTGGTTAACAGTGACATTGGGCCTCTGGCTTACGGGAAACCAAGTTAACCTAATCTTTTTTTTTTTTTAAAGATTTTACTTATTTATTTGTCAGAGAGAGAGAGCGAGCACAGGCAGACAGAGTGGCAGGCAGAGGCAGAGGGAGAAGCAGGCTCCCTGCCAAGCAAGAAGCCCGATGTGGGACTCGATCCCAGGATGCCGGGACCATGACCTGAGCCGAAGGCAGCCGCTTAACCAACTGAGCCACCCAGGCATCCCAAGTTAACCTAATCTTGACTGTCAGAGGAACTTGGTGGAATTAGGGTTATGTAACTGCTGGGCGGAATGGGAATTGGAAGGCAAGGTGATGGAGGGATGTGGGTAACTGGCCAACAGGCAGCGGCCACTTCTCTGTTAATCGGTGTTTGCAGAACAGACTCATTTTTTTATATGGTGATCAATTTAAGAATAGCCTCGTTCGTTAAAGTGAACCAATGCCACTGACTTCGTAGAACAGGGGAAGGGAACGGATGACAGAAATATCTCTGAATGTAGAAATGAACTCAGATCAACCTTACATGCCAATGGTGAATCACGGTGTTTCACAGTGTTTTTCATTCATATTACTTTGAATGACTATATAGCTATATTTATAGTTTATCATATTACTTTACTTGATCATCACAATAAATCTGTAAAGAATGAAAATAGGCACCTGCACTCTCCATGTTGAGGAGAAGTTAAGGGATTAGCCTGGGGCCCAAGAAGCAGGCCTGCCAACCAGACCCCCTGATTAGGAAAGCTGCCTTCTTTTTCAGTATATCAGCTGACTTCACGGAATGATGACCCATAGCCACAACTTAATGACTTGAGAGTTAAAATACAATAAAATGATAACATGTCATCCTTTGAAAAATCCTCAAGGTACATTCTGATTCTGCAACTCACCCAAGTTCTGACCACAAAAAGAACAAATGCTGGGGACTGTCATTGCTGCTTCCTGTGGGCGCCACAAGGAGCACCCGGGCCCCCCACCCCCCCCACCCCCGTTCAGAACCCTTATTTTGGCTGTTAAAACCTGATTTTCAGGGACACATGGATGGTTTGGTCTGTTAGGCATCTGTCTTCAGCTCAGGTCATGGTCCCAGGGTCCTGGAATTGAGTCCCGCATCGGGCTCCCTGCTCAGAAGGGAGCCTGTTTCTCCCTCTGTCTGCTCCTTCCCCTCCTTGTGTTCTTGCTCTGACAAGTAAATAAATAAAATCTTTAGAAAACAAACAAACCAGATTTTCACTTGACTTCAGGGGAGTCCTTCGCTTAATTCTGTCTTGAATTAATCTAGGGTGTCTTATTCCTCAAACCTTACATTCAAAGATGACCCAAATGATGTCATCTCCTTTCATCCATGTTAAAAATGTTCACAGGAGAAGGAAGATGGCGGAGAAGTAGCAGCTGAGACTACATCAGGTAGCAGGAGATCAGCTAGATAGCTTATCAAACCATTTCGAATACCTACAAATCCAACAGGAGATCAAAGAGAGGAAGAACAGCAATTCTGGAAACAGAAAATCGGCCACTTTCTGGAAGGTAGGACTGGCGGAGAAGTGAATCGAAAGCAATGGGAGGATAGACCGCGGGGGAGGGGCCGGCTCCCGGCAAGCGGCGGAGCAACGGAGCACTAAATCAGGACTTTTAAAAGTCTGCTCCATGGAGGGACATCGCTCCAGAGGCTAAACGGGGGTGAAGCCCACGTGGGGTCAGCGTGGCCCCAGGTCCCGCAGGGTCACAGAAGGAACGGGGGTGTCTGAGTGTCGCAGAGCTAGCAGGTATCGGAGCGGAGAAGCTGGCCACAGAGACAGAGCCTAGGAGTGAGCTCTCAGCTCGGGGTTACCTTGAACCGGTCGCAGGCTGGGTGAGCTCAGAGCGCGGCCAGAGGCGAGGGAGATGGGAGTAGCCGGGGCTTTTCTCTGAGGAGTGGGGCCCTGAAATCTCAGCTCTTTTGGGCCGGAGACTGGGAGGCCGCCATTTTCATTCCCGTCCTCCGGACTCTACAGAAAGCGCTCAGGGAACAAAAGCTCCCGAAAGCGAAACCGAGCAGATTACTCAGCACGGCCCCTGGTAAGGGCGGTGCAACTCTGCCTCGGGCAAAGACACTTGAGAACCACTACAACAGGCCCCTCCCCCAGAAGATCAAAAGAAGTCCAGCCAAGACCAAGTTCACTTAACAAGGAGAGTGGCGGAACTCCAGAGGAGGAGAAAGCAAAGCGTGGAATTCATGGCTTCCTCACCATGATTCTTTAGTCTTGCAGTTAATTCAATATTTTCTTTAAAGGGCATTTTCCTAGGGTCTTTGCCACCCTTTTAGTATTTTATTTGCTCCTTCATTAACTCTTAACTGGAAAAAATGACAAGGTGGAAAAGCTCACCACAAAAAAAAAGAACAAGAGACAGTACCAAAGGCTAGGGACCTAATCAATACAGACATTAGGAATATGTCAGATCTAGAGTTCAGAATGACTATTCTCAAGGTTCTAGCCGGGCTCGAAAAAGGCATGGAAGATATTAGAGAAACCCTCTCTGGAGATATAAAAGCCCTTTCTGGAGAAATAAAAGAACTAAAATCTAACCAAGTTGAAATTAAAAAAGCTATTAGTGAGGTGCAATAAAAAATGGAGGCTCTTACTGCTAGGATAAA